>SJYT01018949.1:0-14435 GCA_006410635.1 Cephalophus harveyi | reverse complement strand
AGATAGCTAGTCTTTCCCATTCTGTTGTTTTCCTCTATTTCTTTGCATTGATCGCTGAGGAAGGCTTTCTTATCTCTCCTTGCTATTCTTTGGAACTCTGCATTCAGGTGCTTATATCTTTCCTTTTCTCCTTTGCTTTTCGCTTCTCTTCTTTTCACACGAATGTTCACAGAACTATTATTCATAATACCCCCAACATAGAAATAGAACCAAATGTCCATCAAATTGAGGATATATAAACAAAATGTGGTATATGCAAGCATTAGTATATCATTCATCATGAAAAGAAGTGAAGTACTGACCCATGCTAAAACATGGAAGAACTCTGAAAAAACTATGGTAAATGAAAGCCAGAAAAGGCCACAAAGTATACGATTATGATTCCATTTAAATGAAATGTCCAGAATAAAGAAATCCATAGGGACAGAAAGTATATTTGCGACTGGCTGAGAGTGAGGACACAAAGAAAATGTGGCCTAACTTCCAATTGTCCCAGGGTTCCTTTTTTAGGGTGATGAAAATGTTCTAAAACTTAATTATGATGATGGCCACACAACTCTATAAATATACTAAAAAGCAGGAACACATACACTTTAAAAAGGTGAAATTTATGGTATGCAAATTTTATTTCAACAAAGCTGTAAAATCTCATTCCATGGGCAAAGTCAAAATTTTCTTAAAAACCTTTCCCCCTAATTAAAAAAGTCTTATTAGTTCTCAAAAACACTAAAGAACCAGGAAAATAAAAAGCACTCATAACTCTGCTCCTACATAGGCAGGTTACTGTCCTTGGAGAAGGCTTCTCCCAGTGTCTTGATAGCAGATAGAAGCAGACTGGCTCCGACAGGCCCAGAGTGAGTCCTGGAACGGTGCCTGTGGGGTGTGATCAGCCCACGTCCTCACGTGGGTTGAGGGAGGCAGATTTAGAGAGAAGTCTCGGAGGAATCATGGCAGCTTCACTCTCAGGAGATGGCAAAGGAAAGAAGAATTCTGACTGCTGCAGGTAGAAGCGAAACCTCTCTTCATCTAACCTGGGGGCACTCAAGTTCCGTCCAGGAGTCTTCAGAAGTTACAAATGCTCCTTTCAGGCAGCATATAAGCCATTCTGTTAATTTCTTTCTCCCTTTAGCCGCTTCTATCTTCCACTGAACATGAGTACATAACAAATTTTTAAATAATGTATGCCAGAAATTATGATAAACACTTTACACATGTTGCCTCACAAAAATTTTATGAGGCAGGTACAATTATTATTCCCACTGTGCAGAGGAGGACACTGAGACCAACATACATGTCCTTGTCTCCAAGGTTCAGCATCAATTCCTATGCACTGCCATGATAATTTCTGATGCAGAGTCTTATCACCCATCCATCCACCCATTCCTTTATTTCACCAGACTATTAATATAATGGACTGAGAGAATGGCCTTGAACACTCTTCATAATGAACAACAAATATATGTCCATGCCAGGCCTCTCCACCAGGAGACTCCTCAACCAGGGTCGGACTAACCCCCAAAGAAAATGTAAGTGAAAGTCGCTCAGTCGTGTCCGACTCTTTGTGACCCATGGACTATACAGCCCATGGAATTCTCCAGACCAGAACACTGGAGTGGGTAGCTGCTCCCTTCTGCAGGGGATCTTCCCAAACCAGGGATTGAGCCGAGGTCTCCCGCATTGCAGGCGGATTCTTTACTAGCTGAGCCACCAAATACTCAGTTCCCTGAGAGTTGATCAGTTCCTCCTGTGTCTTTATTTTTTTCATTCAACTCAAATAAATCCACCCCATATGAGGGTTTCTTAGTGGCTGCAGTTGAAACATACAATATCTTCAATATCTTGTCTTTATTATTTTTTGTTTTGTTTTGGTTTTCTCCCCTGAACCATTCATCGTGAATATATTCAAACAGAAAAGCTGAAGGAACAAACTATGATCAGCCTTTAGTCCTTCCATTAGAATCAATAACTGACCACACTTTATCCTATTTGTCTTATTTAATTTTTAATTATTAAGATTTACGGTATTCACAGACCATAAATTTCCTTTCAAGTGTGCATTTCACTAGTTTCTGGTGTATTCACAAAGTTGTGCAAACATCACCATGATCTAACTTTAGAACACTTTCATCACCCTACAAAGAAACTATGTACTCGTTAGAAATCACTCATCTCCTTCAAGCTTGAGGCAATCTCTAATCTACTATCTCTGATTTCCACATTCTAGACAATTTCTCTGAATAGAATCCTACAATATGTGATCTTTTATGCCTGACTTCTTTCATTTTGCATGAATTTTCCAGATTCATCTATTCTGTAGCCTGTATTATTACTTCAGATTATCAAAAAATTTTTCATTATATGGATGGACACCACTTTGTGTAATATTTAGATAGTTTCCACTGTTGGGTTACTTATAAACAACGCTACTATGAACACTAATCTACAAGTTATTGTGAAACATATGTTTTCAGTTCTCTTGGGTATACACCTAGGCGTGAAATTGCTGGGTCATAGAGTAATTCTAATATTTTGAGGAAGTGAACATATATTTCTTTATTTCCAATTTAATTTCACCAATTTGATGGTTAAATGCATGTGGTTTTCTAGAAAAAAAAAAAAAAACCTACAAGATGTTTGCAAATCCTCTCAATTAAAATAATACAGTTTCTTGATATTAAAAAAATATGCTGGAAATGGTTTATGCCCACTGAAAACAAATAACTTTGATTTTTACAACAGTGACACAAGTTTGTCTCACTGCCTAAAGACTTTAAAGGAGAGAAAATTTTTTAAAAAATTGACTCAAGCTATCAACAGCACATACAATTAGTCATATAAAGTGATTTTGTGATTATTTGTGCAATTTATAAATGAATAAAGCCACTGGAAAATTTTTTTCTACACTTTTTATTGTCCTTTAGAGGTCACAGAAGCACTGCCCTGAGATAACAGACATCCCAATGGATTCATATTTCCCCCTTTAAATATACTAATTCTCACTTGTTCTGAAACCTATCAGATACTGGATCAGTCATGACTACTTGCTAAATACATGTTAACTGTTCAAACCTCTGCATCATTGTCAAGGTGGGGGGTTGTTTCTAAAAGGAGTGTTTCTGTAGATTGGAGGGATGGTCTAAGAGCTGGTGTGCAACTGTTCAGAATTCCACCTACTTCCAAGACCTCTGCTTCCATTAGCAGGGCCTAATGTTTACTTCTGTTTGTGCTCAGGGCTGGCCCAGCCAAGAGACTCCTTCAGCCCTGAGCTGACCCCTCTGCCCACCGTGGCTCGGGGTCTCTGAGCAGCACCACGCAGGCTCTATCTGAGGGCCAGGAGATGCTGTTGGCCCTACCACACCACGACCCACTGAGGTCCTTAGAGGATCTACAACCTAGTGGGCCAAGTGAGTTTGTGTGCCTCAAACCATTCTAGCAAACTAAATCACGCCGTAGCCTTAACAGTACTCCAATGGTGGTTTGACCTCACTGCAGTGATCAACCCAACAGGGTGTCTTGCGACCATTCCCTTACAGCTGCTGCAGACTAATTCACACAGTACAAGGTGGACTCTGTGGCATAAACAGCAAAATAGATCCCAGGAAGGAAGCAGAGGGCCAGGTCACCAATGAGGTGGGGCCATTCTGTGCAGACGGTTCTCTGCCTTTAGTCTAGGCATCTGTTGGCTTTGGATCACTCTTAATATCACGCTGGAGGACGAGCCAGATGTGCCTGCCAGCTCACTTGGATCGAAGCGATCAAGGCTCGTTTGAACAGAAAAGTGTGATAAGAACAAGTGTGGTGCTTTGTTCTGCCAGATCTTCTGCAAAACCCAACAGCTCTGCTACAGGAGGAGGCAGACCTGACGTGCTGGGCGGGAAAGCAGGGGTCACTGCATACCTGGACAGCTCCTGGGCCCTCCCCACACCAAGCTCAGGAGTCTGGTCCATCCACTCTCATCCATGGAGATCCCAGGCACACCCATCCAGCCAGCAAGTCCTGGAGGGCAGTGTTTCTCCACTGGGAATGTTTGTAAATGTTGGATTACCACGACTGACGGCTCATGTTCTCAAGTGCACCAGACAGTCCTGCACAAGGAGAAACCATCCTGTCTCCAAGGCCAATACAGTTGCCATTGAGAAATGGCCCTTTTAAGACAAGGTCACAAACTCAAATGCCAGTGAAGGTCAGGCACATAGCCTAAGGATGAGGCCGGCTCCCAGGAAGCAGTCTTTTGAACTATGTTCTTTGACACAGATGCACTTTATTGGTATTTTAATCACAAAGGGATGTTCTCTGTGATTTAGTTCTACAAAGAAGTTTGTCCTCTCATTTTTTTCCATGAAACACTCAGCCGTCTTACCCTATACTTCATTTTCCCACTTCTTATAAAGATGTGGGTACAGAAACATTTTGGTCTCAACTGTACCACAGGGAAAGCAATGATGCAAATCTGAGGATGAATGGCACTTGCCACTTAGCACCAGAGGAGAGAAACACGAAGGCATGGTGGGGACTGTGGCAAACTGAAAACTGCCTAAAGGGAGCAGCCACTGTCAGCTCCAGCAGACTGCCCCCATACAGGGATGTGGGTCTGGAGTTGCCAGATCTATCCAGAAAAGCCAGAGAGCCTGGGGAGGGGAAAACACATTGCTTTCTTTGTTAAACATCAGAAAACTAATAGGAAAAAAGAAACAAAACACGTTTGAGGCCAGATGCAAGTAGATCAAACCAGTCCATCCTAAAGGAAATCAGTCCTAAATATTCATTGGAAGGATTGATCCTGAAGCTGAAGCTCCAATACTTTGGCCACCTGATGCGAAGAACTGACTCATTGGAAAAGACTCTGATGCTGGGCAAGATTGAAGGCAAGAGGAGAAGGGGACAACAGAGGATGAGATGGTTGGATGGCATCACTGACTGGATGGACATGAGTTTGAGCACACTCAGGAGCTGGTGATGGACAGGGAAGCCTGGTGTGCTGCAGTCTATGGGGGTTGGTTGGACATGACTGAATGGCTGAACTGAACTGAACTGCACCTCCTAAGTCTGCCACTTGTGCATGGGATATATGACCCCAGTTCAGAGTGCTGTCCATCCGCACTCGCTCTGAGCTGCTCTCACATGGCCAATGAATGGCTGGACTCTGCGTTCCCAGGAGGTCAGGAATAGTGCAAGGGAGTCAGGTACACACCCCTAAATGGGAGACCTGCAAGGATTACAGTGGCCTCTGTCTCAGTGACCCACATAAGTGGGGAGGTCCACACTGATCACAGCCCTTCAGCTCCACTCAGCAGCGACACAGCAGAGGCAAGCTGGACGCGAGTGTCCAGGTGGAATGAGCACAGAGCACCTAAGGGGCTGTCATGGACACGGAGGTTTTCACAGGTGGGAGCTTCTTCCTCTGCAACCATCTGTGACTTAGGCAGCAGGTGTGGACCAAGGGTAAAATGAGTGGTTGAGATACAGACACAGTTACTTTGTATGTTACTATGTATGTCATAGATTCCTCAGTCATCACAAATTCCAAGGCAAGGACTAAGAAATGATTTGATTTAAGAGAGAAAATGCTTGCCATTGTGAAGAGACAAAATTCTCTTTTCTTACAAGGTCCTGGCTCTTCACCCTGAATGCAAGAGCTAGGAGGAAGCGTTGTTTCCCCAGCATCCCCTCTGATCTGCTTCAGCCTTCTTAGAAGGCTTCCGTTTCACAAGCAGCAGAGAGGGACACAGAGAGCCCTTTGTCCAGCACTGATTGCCTCAGGCGCTGACATTCTTGGGAGGGGGGCTCCAGAGACAGCCCGAGGGTATGACCCCAGGGCTCCTGACAGTTGTGTTCTTTGTCAGGGACAGGGCCACCCACAAGTCTGGGGGTTAGGAGCAGCAAAGGAAAGCTGTGAGGCTGGGCAGATAACTTCGAAAACCTCACAAACTTCACTACCAAAGCTCTGCCTGGGCCCAGGAACACCCATATCACCAGGTCCCAGGCGAGGTGTGGGTCTAGACCCACCCATCCCTCCTCACATCTTTCCAGGGAAAACCCCCCAACCTCACGGCTCCAAGGAAGTTGTGCTTTGTAACCTGAATTCAACAAGAAAAAACTGTTTTCCATAAACAGCAAAACGTGCAGCCACTATTGCTCCACTTAGTCTAACCACCTGAGCAAAAGCTTCCTGAGCAAAGAGTTTATGCAGGAGTCTTAAAATTTCCTTTTCTTTTTTTGACGGTTGGGAAGGATTATAAAGAATTCTCTACCTTGGCAGAAAACGCGTATGGTTTTATTGAAACAACCTGCTTTCAGTGCATAGCCCACACTAGGAGCCACGAGGGAACAGAGGGGACCTGGAAGATCTTCTTGACTGGTTCAGAAACAAGCCTGAAGACAGCTGTGCCTGGGGCAGGGCAGCCAGCGTGGGAGGCTCAAAGACAGGATGGCACGGGGCTAGGCCCCAAAGACAAGCTGGACTCAGCCTAGAAGAGAGGGGCTTCCCCAGTGGCTTAGTCAGTAGAGTCTGTCTGTGATGCGGGATACGGTGTTTGATGGCTGGGTCGGGAAGATCTCCTGCAGAAGGGAATGGCAACCCACTCCAGTGTTCTTGCCTGGAAAATTCCATGGACAGAGGAACCTGGTGGACTACAGTCCATGGGGTCAAAAAGAGTCGGACATGACTGAGTGACTAACACCCGAAATTGCTGACAGTTAATGATTTTGATTTATAAAAATGACAATTTCACTTGGCTAAATCCTTGTCATTTGATGTAATTAAGTGACAAATAGGTGATGTCTACTGTTTCAAAGGACACCAAAATGAAGACCTCAGGACTGATCAGAAAAGCAGGAGCTGTGCACGTGGCCATCTGCTCACCTCTCTGGCTCCTGCTGAAGAAATATGATGCTCTTGTAGCTGCAGAACATCTGACACCGGATGCCAGAGTCTACTACCGTCTGACGCTGAAACACGTAAATACAAAGCCATTTGAGGTGCCCTTCCTGAAGTTTTAAGGCCAAAGGGCAGTGGCCATGTTTTTAGAAATAGAACTATCAGGTCTTCTTCACTAAGACTTAGTATTCATCTCAGTCTACTGTAGATTTGAAATCAGTTTTTTGACAGAATAATAACAACACACAATGCAAAAAAAAAAAAAAAATCTCTTCTCACGCTTCAGGCCTGTCTGAGTGCTGATGAGCCCCAATGGCCAACTTAGCCGACCCCTCTCTTTGAAAATCCAGATCCATATTTCACTCCCCTTGGAATCCTCCTCCTGGATTTCTCATCATTGAAAACTGAGCCTCAGACTCAGCTCCAGATCAAAGGCATTTCACCTTGACCCCTGATGGATTACTGTCTACTGTGCTAGGGGCTAGGTTCAAACCAGTGAACAAGATGGATCTCCCTTAGTCTCCCTTCTCCTCACACCAGAATTCCTCACTAGCCCCTCTCCATACCTCCCCATTCACCTCCAAGTCATCAGTAAGTTGTATCAACTTGGATATCTGACATACACCTTGTTTTTTCATCCCCCTGACATGTGAATTAAGATGCAAGTAATAGAAAACCTGGCTAAGGTCAGTTCAGCTTAATCATAGAGGCAAGAACCGTTGCACAAAACACAGGTATGGGAGTGGGTCTTTTGGGCAGCTTAGGTAGACCACTGGTGGCACAGCTCTGGAGGGGCAATTCTGTGACTGTTGGCCTTCCCCTCATGGTCCCAAGACGGCTGCTGCAGCATTACGCACCATCCTCACTTCCCAGAGAAGACAGCCTTTCTCTGCAGCTTTCAGTAGGTCTTCCCTTCTGTTTCCCAGGCCAAATTTGGTCACATGACCACTGCTGCAAGGGAGGCTGGACAAGTGATTATCTGGCAAAAACAAATGGGACTCCCATCCCGAGGAAGGGTGGCTCTCAAACCGTGCTTGTGTGTTTAGTCATGTCTGACTCTTTGTGACCCTATGCACTCTAGCCCTCCAGGCTCCTCTATCGGTGGGATTTCCCAGGCAAGAATACTGGAATGGTTGCCACTTCCTTCTCCAGAGTCCCACAAACTGGAGAACAATTATATTGCAGAGGTTCTCCCATAGAACTGAGAGTTCTGAGCCCCATATTGAGCTCCCCAGTCTGGGAGTGCTGCACCAGGAAGGGGAACCTTCAGGCATATGGCTTTGAAAGCCAATGGAGTTTAATCTCAGAAGTCCCACAGGAGTGTTGGAAATAGAGATCTCACTCTTAAAAGAGTGCACACAAAATCTCACATGTTCTAACACTCCAGGCAAATGCAATAATTTGATAGGAACCTGGGCCAGAACTACTTCCTGGTATTGGAGTTTCCCAGAGAGATGGCGGTGGAGTGGGGGCAGGAGAGGCAGCTTGGCTCACCCTGAGGACACAGACATAGATGACCCCCATTCTTGGGAGCTTCTACTGGTTCAACAGTGGTGCTGGTGAGGGCCATTGTGGAATCCTCCCTCTAGCTCATTAGTGCCAAGACCTGGCCCCACCCAACTGTAGGTGCCAATGCTGGGATGCCTCAGGTCAAGCAACTAACTGGGTGGGGACACAGCCCCACCCATTAGCAGACAGACCTGCTCATCAGAGGACCAAGACACAGCTCTACCCATCAGCGGCCAGGTGCCAGCCCAGCCCTGAAGAAAACCTGCTCTAGCCTCTGGACAGCCTTGCCCATCGTGGGGCAGACACTAGACACAAGAAAACCACAGTATCACAGCCTAGAGACCAGTCCGCCCACAGCAGGAAAGATCCTGTCCTGGGACCAGCTAGGTCTCAGCCCTATGCACTAGCAGGCTAACACAAGCTTTGGGACACCCCAGACCCCCAGACCCAAGTGTGTCAGGAACTGCCCCATCCCAGAAACCTGATGGTCCCTGACCCTGCAGCCAGACTCCAGGACCCAGCAGTCTGGCACTAACTGTAGGATCTGGTTCACCCATCAGTGGACAGGCAGCAGCCCGAGAGTCTTCTGGACCCTGACTCCACTCAAGAGTGAGCCAAGACTAGCCCAAAAACTCCCTAGGGTTGGTTCTGCAGTCAGCCACCTTGTGAACAGGTTCCACCAACCTGCAGCGTCCACACAAGGCAGGGCCTGACAACCAACTGGACTAGGGGTAAAGAATCAAGCCTACAAGACCACCCAGGTAGTCAATCTGCCACAACAGAAGGACCCACACAAAGCTCATGGGGGAACCCCTAGAGCATAGCTCAGGTGACAAGAGAGGAGCGCACTGCTAGGACACATAGAATGTCTCCTATAGAATACCGTTTCTCCAAATGTGGAATTGTAGCTAACCTACCAATGTGGGAGACCTGGGTTCAATCCCTGGGTTGGGAAGATCTGCTGGAGAAGGGAAAGGCTCCCCACTCCAGCATTCTGGCCTGGAACATTCCATGGACTGTATAGGCCATGGGGTCTCAAAGAGTCAGACACGACTGAGTGACTTTGACTTTTACACTTCCACTAGATACATAAAAATACACACAGCAACTCAGGCAAAATGATGCAATAGAGGAACATGTTCCAGACAAAGGAATAAGATAAAACCTCAGAAGAAGAACTAAGTAAAGTGGAGATAGGTAATCTACCCAAGAGGGAGTTCAGGGTAGTGATTGCAAAGATGATCTAAGAACTTGAAAGAAGAATGGATGCACAGAGTAAAAAGTTAGAAGTTTTTAACAGAGAGTTAGAGAACACAAAGAACAACCAAGCAGAGATTCAGAATATAATAATTGAAATGAAAAAATACAGTGGAAGAAATCAACAGATGGCTAAATGACACAGGAGAAGAAGGGGACGACTGAGGATGAGGTGGTTGGATGGCATCAGTGACTCAATGGACATGAATTTGAGCAAGCTCTGGGCATTGGTGATGGACAGGGAAGCCTGGCACGCTACAGTCCATGGGGTCGCAAAGAATCAGACATGACTGAGCAACTGAACTGAACTAACTGACAGAAATGATACAGAGGAATGGATCAGCAAACTGGAAGATAAAGTAGTGGAAATGACTGCCACTGGATAGGAAAAAGAAAAAAGAATGAAATGAAATGAGAACAAAATTTAAGAGACCCTGGGACAACATAAAGTGCACTAATATTTGCCATATAGAGGTCCCAAAAGGAGAAGAGAGAAAGGGGCTGAGAATATATTTGAAGATATAATAGCTGAAAACTTCTTTAACCTGGGAAAGGAAACAGTGCCAAGTCCAGGAACCACACAGAGTCCCATACAGGATCAATCCAAAGAGGAACGTATCAAGAGACACAGTAAATAAAATGACAAAAAATAAAGATAAAGAGAGAATATTAAAAGCAGCAAAAGAAAACCCACAGATAACATACAAGGGAATTCCCATAAGGCTATCAGTTGATTTTTCAGCAGAAACTCTGCAAGTCAGAAGGGAGTGGCATAATATATTCAGAGAAATAAAAGGGGAAAATCTACAACGAGAATACTCAGCAAGGCTCTCATTCAGATTGGATGGAGAGATTAAAAACTTTACAAATTAGCGAAAGTTAAAAGAGTTCGTACCACCAAACCAGCTTTACAACAAACATTAAAGGAACTTCTCTAGGTGAAAAAGAAAAGGCCACAACTAGATACAAGAAAATTACAACAAAAAAGTTCATCAGTAAACGCAAATATATAACAAAGGTAGGAAATCTTTCACACACAAAACTAGTAAGAAAGTTAAAATATACAAATAGTAAAATCATCTACACCCAAAAAAAGCAGTTGATAAATACACAAAAAAGATGTAAAATATGATATTAAATACAGTATTCATAAGGTGAAGAGGGTAATGCAAAGTTTTTAAAATGCATTTGCAATTAAGAGTTCAGCAACTTAAAACAATCATTTGTATCTACAGATTGCTATATTATATACAATTAACCTGAAATCTATAAACAGATATTCACACAAAAAAAGGAATTCTAACATAACACTAAAGACAGTCATCAAATGACAAGAGAAAAGAACAAAAGAAGCAAAAAAAACCCACAAAAACTATAAAAGCAACCCCAAAACAATTAACAAAATGGCAATAAGAACATACATATCAATAATTACTTTAAACATAAATAGACTAAATGTTCCAATCAAAAGACAGAGAGTGCTTGAATGGATATTTAAAAAAGATCCACATATATGCTGTTACAAGAGACTCACTTCAGAGATAAAGACACACACATAGTAAAAGTGAGGGGATAGAAAGAAGTATTCCATGTAAATGGAAGTCAAAAGAAAGCCAAAGTAGCAATACTTACATCAGGCAGACTTCAAAATAAAGACTGCAATAAGAAACAAAGAAGGATACTACATAATGATCAAGGGATCAATCCAAGAGGAAGATATAACAATTACATATGCAACCAATATAAGAGGACCTAAGTATATAAAGCAAATATTAATGGACATAAAGGGGGAAATCAACAGGAACACAGTAATAGTAGGGGACTTTAAGTCCACAAGTCATTTAGACTTATGTCAATTAACAGATCATTCAGACAGAAAATCAATAGGGAATCATTGTCCGTAAATGACACATTTGACCAGATGGACTTAACTGATATTTATAGAGTATTCCATTCAAAAGTAACAGAATACACATTCATTTCAAGTGTGCATGGAACATTCTCCAAGATAGATCATATGCTAGGGCAGTATAACCAGGGTACTATGATCAAATCTGACTAATAAACACTACTGAATTCATAACTGATCAGTACATACACAAATTGGTCTTTGAAAGATGGACTGGCCCAAGGCAAAGACAAAGGCTCAAGGGCAACAGTGGATAGAGTACTTTCTGCAGGAAGGCAAGGTTTACCGCGCATTTGCACTCATCTCATATGCTAACAAAGTAATGCTCAAAATTCTGCAAGCCAGGCTTCAACAGTACGTGAACCATGAACTTCTAGATGTTCAAGCTGGATTTAGAAAAGGCAGAGGAACCAGAGATCAAATTGCCTACATCTGTTGGATCATTAAAAAAGCAAGAGAGTTCCAGAAAAACATCTACTTCTGCTTTACTGACTATGCCAAAGCCTTTAACTGTGTGGATCACAACATAACTGTGGAAAATTCTTAAAGAGATGGAATACCAGACCACCTGACCTGCCTCCTGAGAAAATCTGTATGCAGGTCAGGAAGCAATGGTTATAACTGGACGTGGAACAACAGACTGGTTCCAAATCGGGAAAGGAGTACATCAAGGCTGTATATTATCACCCTGCTTACTTAACTTACATACAGAGTACATCATGAGAAATGCTGGGCTGGAGGAAGCACAAGCTGGAATCAAGATTGCCTGGAGAAATATCAATAACCTCAGATATGCAGATGACACCACCCTTACAGCAGAAAGTGAAGAACTAAAAGATCCTCTTGATGAAAGTGAAAGAGGAGAGTGAAAAAGTTGGCTTAAAACTCAACATTCAGAAAACAAAGATCATGGCATCTGGTTCCATCATTTCATGGCAAATAGATGGGGAAACAATGGAAACAGTGACAGACTTTATTTTGGGGGCTCCAAAATCACTGCAGATGGTGATTGTAGCCATGAAATTAAAAGACGCTTGCTCCTTGGAAGAAAATCTATGACCAACCTAGACAGCATGTTAAAAAGCAGAGACATAACTTTGCCAAAGAAGGTCCGTCTTAGTCAAAGCTTTGGTTTTCCAGTAGTCATGCATGGATGTGAGAGCTGGAATATAAGGAAAGCTGAACACCAAAGAATCGATGCTTTTGAACTGTGGTGTTGGAGAAGACTCTTGAGAGTCCCTTGGACTGCAGAGATCCAACCAGTCCATCCTAAAGGAAATCAGAGATGTGTATAAGAGACAGCTCCTGGATTTCTCATCATTGAAAACTGAGCCTCAGACTCAGCTCCAGATCAAAGGCATTTCACCTTGACCCCTGATGGATTACTGTCTACTGTGCTAGGGGCTAGGTTCAAACCAGTGAACAAGATGGATCTCCCTTAGTCTCCCTTCTCCTCACACCAGAATTCCTCACTAGCCCCTCTCCATACCTCCCCATTCACCTCCAAGTCATCAGTAAGTTGTATCAACTTGGATATCTGACATACACCTTGTTTTTTCATCCCCCTGACATGTGAATTAAGATGCAAGTAATAGAAAACCTGGCTAAGGTCAGTTCAGCTTAATCATAGAGGCAAGAACCGTTGCACAAAACACAGGTATGGGAGTGGGTCTTTTGGGCAGCTTAGGTAGACCACTGGTGGCACAGCTCTGGAGGGGCAATTCTGTGACTGTTGGCCTTCCCCTCATGGTCCCAAGACGGCTGCTGCAGCATTACGCACCATCCTCACTTCCCAGAGAAGACAGCCTTTCTCTGCAGCTTTCAGTAGGTCTTCCCTTCTGTTTCCCAGGCCAAATTTGGTCACATGACCACTGCTGCAAGGGAGGCTGGACAAGTGATTATCTGGCAAAAACAAATGGGACTCCCATCCCGAGGAAGGGTGGCTCTCAAACCGTGCTTGTGTGTTTAGTCATGTCTGACTCTTTGTGACCCTATGCACTCTAGCCCTCCAGGCTCCTCTATCGGTGGGATTTCCCAGGCAAGAATACTGGAATGGTTGCCACTTCCTTCTCCAGAGTCCCACAAACTGGAGAACAATTATATTGCAGAGGTTCTCCCATAGAAGTGAGAGTTCTGAGCCCCATATTGAGCTCCCCAGTCTGGGAGTGCTGCACCAGGAAGGGGAACCTTCAGGCATATGGCTTTGAAAGCCAATGGAGTTTAATCTCAGAAGTCCCACAGGAGTGTTGGAAATAGAGATCTCACTCTTAAAAGAGTGCACACAAAATCTCACATGTTCTAACACTCCAGGCAAATGCAATAATTTGATAGGAACCTGGGCCAGAACTACTTCCTGGTATTGGAGTTTCCCAGAGAGATGGCGGTGGAGTGGGGGCAGGAGAGGCAGCTTGGCTCACCCTGAGGACACAGACATAGATGACCCCCATTCTTGGGAGCTTCTACTGGTTCAACAGTGGTGCTGGTGAGGGCCATTGTGGAATCCTCCCTCTAGCTCATTAGTGCCAAGACCTGGCCCCACCCAACTGTAGGTGCCAATGCTGGGATGCCTCAGGTCAAGCAACTAACTGGGTGGGGACACAGCCCCACCCATTAGCAGACAGACCTGCTCATCAGAGGACCAAGACACAGCTCTACCCATCAGCGGCCAGGTGCCAGCCCAGCCCTGAAGAAAACCTGCTCTAGCCTCTGGACAGCCTTGCCCATCGTGGGGCAGACACTAGACACAAGAAAACCACAGTATCACAGCCTAGAGACCAGTCCGCCCACAGCAGGAAAGATCCTGTCCTGGGACCAGCTAGGTCTCAGCCCTATGCACTAGCAGGCTAACACAAGCTTTGGGACACCCCAGACCCCCAGACCCAA
>SJYT01018947.1:0-26498 GCA_006410635.1 Cephalophus harveyi | reverse complement strand
CACACACACACACACACACACACACACACACACAGCTGTCTTCCAAAGTAGCTGCATCATTTTGCGTTTCTGCACCAGCAATAATGAGAGTTCCTGTTGCTTCACATTCTCACTAACATTTGATGTTGTCAATGTTCTGGATTTTGGCCATTCTAAGCTTTCATTTTCTTTCCCTTTTCCTTTTATTATTATTTTTTTTTAGTACAGAAGTCAGTGTTTGAAAGATATGAGGTACAGAATAACTATTTTATTATTAATTTGAGAGTATAGATTGATGATCTAGAAAAATAACCATTACATTTTTTTTACCATATTTGGATTTGTATGGTTTATAAGTAATGTTGTCAGCAGCCTAAACCAGTGTCTTATCATCTCTAGTTTCACACAATACAAAAATTAAAAGCCAGCAGTAGGATAAATTCAAAAATTAGGATTTCAATATTAGCTTTCAGTGAGTGTATTGTTATTAATGGTAATTTTTACCTCTTAATAATAATCTTAACAAATGTAAACCTTCCTAATTACCTTGTAGCATCAAACAAATTATGATAAAGAATTAATTTTAATTATTTTTAACAGGCAGGCGATCATTTAATTTAATGAGCAGTGCTAAAGAATGTTACATGTTAAGGTAATGCTGGTGTCATAAAAAATGCAATCTTGACTTTAAAATAAATATCATATGCTTTAAACCTGAGGAAATTTGGAATTAAAAATAGGATATAGAAAAATTAACTTCATTGATGTGAAAGTTCTTCTAGTTTCATTGTGGTAAGAAGCAGGTCCCAAAGGATATTTGAAATCATTAAGGAACTTCAGAATGGAAAGACAGCCCAAGTTTACAAAAATTCTCCTCACAACTTTGATACAGGTGCCTTGGATAATTTTTTTTTTATCACATAACTATTTCCATTATATCCCTTGTATCCTCATAATATTTATTTTTTCTTTATTCTCTCATCTCCCAGCTACCTAGAATTATTGTCTGCATTATGAGATCACCACTGTAGTTTGATAATGAGCTATTAGTTTCCAAGGGATGCCATGGACTTCCCAGGTGGTGCAGGTGGTAAAGAACCTGCCTGCGAATGCAAGAGACATGAGAGACATAGGTTCAGCCCCTGGATTGGGAAGACCCCCTGGAGGAGGGCACAGCAACCCACTCAAGTTTTCTTGCCTGGAGAATCCCCATGGAAAGAAAAGCCTGCTGGGTTATAGTCCATAGGGTCCAAAGATAAGCCAAGATAATCTTGCCTCAAGATCCCTACCTTAATTACATCTGCAAAGATCCTTTTTCCAAGTAGGGGCATATTATAAGTTCCTGGGTAGACACCGATTTTGAGGTATACTATTCAATCCACTGGAGAAGGCAATGGCACCCCACTCCAGTACTCTTGCCTGGAGAATCCCAGGAATGGGGAAGCCTAGTGGGCTGCAGTCCATGGGGTCGCTAAGAGTCGGCCACGACTGAGCGACTTCACTTTCACCTTTCACTTTCATGCATTGAAGAAGGAAATGGCAACCCACTCCAGTGTTCTTGCCTGGAGAATCCCAGGGACGGGGGAGCCTGGTGGGCTACCGTGTATGGGGTCGCACAGAGTAGGACACGACTGAAGCGACTTAGCAGCAGCAGCAGCAGCATTCAATCCATTATGGAGAACAAGAAATGATTTTAGAAAGCCTGGCACAACAAAGCACTACAGGAAAATTCCCTGTCCTCTTGTGAAAAGCAATCTTAAAAATACAATTTTAACAGCATAAAGATGATGAAATGCTTAAAGGTAAAGAATACGCAAGAGATTTAGTGAGAAAAAAGTTAACTTGAACTGGATCAAGTGTATATGTGTAAGGAAAGGACTTCTAGAAGAAAACCTAGGAGGAAGTTGTAGTAACATTGGGACATTGGGTTAGGCAAAGGTTTCCTAAGTGGAAGAAACATGAGCTCTAAACTAATTCATAAATTTAAACTTTTACTCTTTGAAAGTCATTATTTACTGCCAGGATTGTGGAAGTATTACCATGGAAGGGTAGCATGAAGGAGTTCATGTGTGGTGATAAAACAGTATCTTAACAATGGTGGTGGTTACACAAATCTATACATGCGATAAGATTACATAGAACCACACACACACACACACACATATACACATACACATAGAGAAATGAATTCATTTAAATTCTGATAAAATCTGAATAAAGGCCCTAGTTACAACTATTGTACCAATACACCCTGAGAAGTAGGCAAAAGATTTGAGAAGGCATTTTACCAAAGAAGATAAACAAATGGAAAATAAAGATATGAAAAGATGTCCAACAGCATTAGCCATAAGTCAAATGAAAACTAAAAGCACAATATACAAGTATAAGACTACTAGAGTGGCTAAAATTATGTTTGAAAAAAACACGTGTTGATGAGAATGTGGAATGGTTAGAAGTCTAATAAATTATGGGTGGGAATGCAAAATGATACAACCACTCTGAGAAATAGTTATACACTTTCTTGTAAAATTAGACAATTAACATATGATGTAGCAATTCTACTTCTAGATGCTTACCCTAGATAAATAATAATATATGTCCATATGAAAAACTTGTGTTTGATTGTTAATAGAAGCTTTATTGGCCTTCCCAGGTGGCTCAGTGGTAAAGAATCTGCCCTGCAGTACAGGAGATGAAGGAGACATAGGTTCAATCCCTGAATCTGCAAAACAACCTGGAGGAGGAAATGGCAACCCAGTAGAGAGAAACTGGAAGCTAGCCAGGTTTCCTTCAGCTGGTAAATGGATAAATGAATTGTAGCACATGCATCTGATGGCATACTATAATAGACAAAGTGCGGATACATATAACCTTATGGAAAGGTAACAAAACCCAGATTCCAGAGACTATATTCTATATACTGCAAAATTTATTTTACATGAAATTCTCTGAAAGAAAAACTACAGAGATAAGAAGCAGGTCAGTGATTACCAAGGGCAGGGAGTGGATACAGAAAATTGATTACAAAAGGCCTGAGGAAGTTTTGGGGTAATGAAAATGTTCTAAATCATCAAATAACTAAAATATGCTTACACAACTGTACATATTTTAAAAACTCAACACATTTAGTAGCAAAATTAATGAATTTTATTTTATATAAATTGCAATTCAATAAAACTCATTTAAAAATCAAAAAAGGCAGAAGAGAATCACTGAATTGGATCACTAGAAATTTAAATGGCTTCAGAATTTTAATCAGAAGAAATAGGAATGAATTTGTAAGAAAATAATCCACATAGAGAGACAATGAATAATAATCCATGAGATTTTTAGACTTTGAAGCTTAAATCTACATTGTGCTTTTTGCCTCGAAAGACTAACACCTGTAAACTTTATATTCTAATAACGATCTCTAGTTTCTAATGGACCTTTTCCTCGGCATTTAAGAGTGCTTCAGGCTTTTCTATCCTAATAAATCTGCACTCTATTGTTATCCTACTCCAGTTCTTACTTTATATTTCTCCTCCTTACAGCCAAACTACTTGGATATCTTTTCTTTTTTTTTTAAAGATGTCTCTTCTTGTTTTCACTTTTCATTTTTTTTTTTCCTCAGTGTACTGAAATTAGACTGTTACCCATCACCACTGGGTACCTTCCAAATCAGCAGATCCATCACTTTTTACACTTACTTCCCTTCTCTACTGAGACTTTGTTGCTGACTTTCTTAACACTTCTGTATCTTCGTGTTCCTTCTTCCTTGCTAACAGTTCCTTCCCAAGGCTGTTTTTTTCTCTTTTATCATATTACCGTTGGCTTTTCTTGGCAATAAGTCTTTCCTCTCTTCTCACTTTGTGCACTGTCCCACATGATTTTTCCATGCCCCTGACTTTTAATGACTGCTCGTATATCACTGATTCCCAGGTTCTGAACTGTTTTCTGTCCAAGCATGTTTATGTCTAATTGACGGCATCCAACACAGATTAAAAGTTGTCAGCTGGATGTTCAGAAAATAGTGCCAAGCAATGAAAACACATAACCTAGAGCTAAATCTGATTATCTGAATGGATTTCACAAGCATACTATCCAGTAAAAGAAACAGGATGTTGAAGAACAAATTCTACACTTCCGTTCATAAGAAATTTTAAAACACACTATTTGGCACTATAGCTTAGAGATTAGCAATGGGATAAAACAACAGGAAAACAACAATAACAAAATGATTAACACAAAATTCAAGCAAAGATGGAAACTAGCAGGGTCTTCTGCTATGCAGCAGTATCCTTTTTCTTCATCTGGATTGTGGTTACAGGAGTCATCATGTGTTTATGTTTTTAAAATTGTGTGTGAATCTATGAAAGTATGCACTTCGTGTATTTTTAGCATATATACTATGGATGCAGTAGTCAAGTGAGTGAATTCGCTCAGTCGTGTCCGACTCTCTGTGACCCCATGGACTGTAGCCTAACAGGTTCCTCTGTCCTTGGGATTTTCCAGGCAAGAATACTGGAGTGGGTTGCCATTTCCTTCTCCAGGAGATCTTCCCGACCGAGGAACTGAACCCAGGTCTCCGGCATTGTAGTCAGACACTTTACCATCTGGGCCACCAGGGAAGTTGCAGTAGTAAAAGTTAAGATAAAACAGAAATGAGATGAGAAGTTCTATGTGAGCAAAGGTAGGGAAGTGCAATTTTGACTAAAATTCTACAGGTAATGGGGGCTATTAGGTCCTTGAACATCAATGCAGAGTGAAGCAGCAAGGATTTTTGTTCAGGTAAAAGATTGGATCAGAATTGCACATTAGGAAATATACTGGCAATAATTGAAGTAATCAGTTAAAGAGGAATAAAAAAGTAATAAGAAGCTAAATAGGAGACTTTTGCAAAATTGCAAGAAATAGTGAGGACTACATGGTCAGCATTAGGAAAACCAATACAATATTGCAAAAAATCCAATTAAAGTAAATACATTAAAAAGAAAACTGAAGTAAGAGATAATAAAGACATAAAAGAAGGCTACATTAAGATTAAATGTTCTGAAAAAACAAAAATATTTTTTCCAGATAAATACATTCATTACAAATGTCAACTAACTGGAAATAAAGCTGACCAAATATTTTTATATCCTTTGATTTAATAAATGAACTAACATTGATAATTATTAATCTGGTTATATAAGGAGATGCAATATATTGATAATCTTAGAAACCATTTACTTAGTTTTGTTGTGGTTTTTATGGATGCCTTTATTTTAATGAAAGTCCAGAACAGAAAGCAGGAACTTTTTTCTTCCTGGGAGATTTTTTTTCTCCTGGAACTGAGGTAAAAAGGGAATAGGCATCATTCAGTGGGTATCGAGTTTCAGTTTTACATTACAAAAACTCTAGAGAACTGTTGAACTACAGTCAATACAACTGTGTGGTACACTTAAAAAATGATTAAGATGGCAAATTTTATATGTTTTTATCATGAAATACAAGCATAACAATTGATACAGTGTGGGTTTTTTTTTTTTTTTTTTAAACAAACTTTCTAGTTTTATATATTTTCCTTTCTTTCCAGAGAGAATTATTCCTCTTGAATGAATATGGCTTAAAGTTAGTTCATTCTTCTGAAATAAAGGATCTAACACCATATCTCAGTAGTTAATTGTTTTAAGTTTGTTGATTCGAATTGATTGAATAGGACTTAAAAATGTTTAGAGTGTCCTGTGCTTAGTTTTGGTTTAATTGTCAATAATTTCAAAGCAAAGTGTTGACTTAGACCGAACAAAGCAAAGACACGACAGACTGAACAACAAGAATTTCAAAGCAGTCTTTTAAGTTTTTATTTGTTTTGTTTTTCTGCTCCTATTTTTACCTATTTCTTCACTAAACACACACACACACACACACCCCAAAACAAAAACCGATAAGCACTAACTAAATCTTAAAGCTGGTGTATGGCTTTTGGTGGTGGTTTAGTCGCTAGGTTGTGTCCGGCTCTTGTGACCACATGAACTGCAGCCTGCCAGGGTCCTCTGTCCATGGGATTTCCCACAGACAATGGGTATGTGAACATAAGTTTAAAAGTGAAGTGAAAGTGTTAGTTGCTCAGACATGTCCGACTCTGAGACCCCATAGGCTGTAGTCCCCCAGGCTCCTCTGTCCGTTTGGATTCTCCAGGGAAGAATACTGGATTGGGTTGCCATTCCCTCCTCCATGCGATCTTCCCAACCCAGGGATCAAACCTGGGACTCCTGCATTGCAGGCAGATTGTCTACTGTCTGAACCACCAAAAAAGCATGTGCACATAGGTTTGGAGTGAAAAAAACCCCTAAGATTCACATCTTTGTATACAGATTCAGACTTCTAATGATGAGTAAGCCTTGGTTTGGGGCACTGTTTGCAGAAAATTGCTCAGATAAAGAGCATGTCTCTTTTCAGCTTAATTTTAGATGCTCTTCAAAACTGCAAAGCCTGCACATTTGGCCTTCAATTTAGTAATCCTACAATATGCTCATGAAAATTAATATTATCCTTACAACTTGTAGTGGTAATTAAAAAAAAAAAATTAGAACTTTTCCCATAAAATGGACTATACTCCTGGCTATTTTAATGGTATTCTCTTGCAACAGACACTCCTAATATTTATGAATCATTTTTTGACACAAATTGCATATCTCTACCAACTTTGTGAAATAAATATCATCAACTGTAATAAAATAAATAGCTTAGATAAAGATTTGCAAGTTAAGAGATCATCTTTCACATCCAAATCTTACTACAGATGCCATTAAAACAGAAATCTTTCTCTTAGAACAAAAATTGTGATAACAAATTTGAGATAATGCTTTAAACATATGTCAGCTAATTAAATTACATTTGAAGTTTGTTTCAAGTACATTTATATTATTTTAATGAACAATGTGTTTTAATGGATGCATTAAAAACCCATCCTAGATCAAATTCATTTTCCATTTACCCTCAAATTTTACTTTCAGTAGAAATATGAAGATAACAGTTTGGCAAACAGATCATAACTCTGGAACTTACTGTTCAAAATAATACTTATCTATAAAACATACACTTATTTCAGCATTACTAGTTGGTGTCTTTACTTTCAGCCATAGCTCCATAAGACACAATAAATTTTTTAAATGTCAGTGGGATGTTATAAATAAAACAGCACTTCTTTTTGCTTGATCTTGCACTGCACTTGTTAACATTGGGGATACTTGCTTGTTTTTCACTTTTTCCCTCTTTTGCACTATTTTTAGTCTTTAATTGTATCCATCTCAGTCTTCAAATTTGTTGGACAAAATATCTTATTACAAAACATAAAGAGGATATTAAACAATCTTGGCACTTTTAATCTAGAATTCCTAGGAAGTGATTATAGCCTATTACATGTCCATTTATTATTTATAGTCAATTTGCTATTTTATTCTGCCATATACTTTGAAAATAAGAGCACCTCAACTACACACTTCAGCCATTTGACTCACTGGAAGGATATCACTGTGCCTTGGAGATATACATTTTACAATTTTACCTACTGGCACTTGAAATCACTGAATAACTTTTAACACTCAAAAATTACTTCCAGAAAGAAGAGAGTCAGACGGTGGTTGATTAGAATTGGTTACCTCAGCATAGTTCCTCTGTGTTCTGCTCTAGCCTGAGTAAGAGACAATGAGAAGAAATACCTGTACTTGATTTTATCATTGCTCCAAATGCTATTATGCTTTTCAGAGTTTTAAACACATAATACTGATTACTTTCATATAGTGATTTAACCCAATGGGGGTAATGATGGTGTTCAGGTGAAAAAAATACTGGGGAACTTCTACTGATATGTAGTTATCACAGACTCAGTTTAGACAAAGACACAGGAAATAAATGTAAATGCATGAGTTTTAATACATATTGGGTTAAGGATTTTTCACTAAATCATTGCTACCTTTTCCCCAACCTGAGACCATTTCTGGTCTTATGAACAGGGGCTATGTGGTGAGGTAAGGTTGCAGGATAGTCTAGCTCCACTTTACAATGGAGGACATTTGTTTTTGGAAGTACCATGGAATTGTTTTTTGGATTCCAGATCAATTTACAAAACCTGATCCAAGTATTAGTTTCTTTTTTCTCTTTTTAGGTGGAAAATTGATTTATTTTGTAATAATCAGAACTTATTGCCCTTACAATTTTGGGCAATATACATTAACAGTTGAGTCTAATTTTCCCCAGTAATATTAAAAATTGGAATATATATAACTTAGCAGGGTGGTGGGGTTATTTTCCCCTGTAAAGCGTGTGAACCAATGCTGAGGCCACTATCTACATGCAGTCAGTGCCTAATGACTGCTTCCTTTCCTCCCTTCACTTTCGCGTCTAAATCACGACTGAGAGGCAGCAGGGGAGATTAAAAGGGAAGCCCATGAGTTAGTCACTGTTTCAGACTTATTGCATAACGGATTTCAAAGAAGGTAAAACAGAGGAAATCAAACTAGAAGAGTCATAAATTGGCGATCAGTTATTACATAGAAATTTAGTCACCATATATCCCGAATATTTGTGTCTATAAAATGACAGTTTTATATATGTTTCTACACCTAGGATTCCCTTATACATCTTGGCCACAGTCATTTTTGGCCTCATAATTATGAGGAAAGAAGGATAAAAATTTCTCTTTTACAGTTCTTCCTTTTTCTCCCATTACATTGACTAAATTCACTAGGACTAGTGGTTGATAAGGATAGAGTGACAAAAATTAAAGAGTCATAATGGTAAAATAATTTTAATTGAAATTCTAAATTATATATTTGTAGCCAGGGGGATTTAACACTCATTGGCTTAGTTGATTTGCTGATAGGTAAAAGAGAAATGCTTGTTCTTTGAATGCTTCACTTACTTTTATAATGGAGCAGCTACATGCTTGCTCTCTAATATCTGACACTGATAGCATTTCATGAAATAAACTTGTTATGGTAAAAACAAAACAATATAACTAAAATGCAGAAATTAGTACTTACTTGATACAGTCAGCTGTTCTTATGAGGACTAAAATTATATCAGTTCAGTTCAGTCACTCAGCTTAGTCGTGTCCAACTCTTTGTGACCCCGAGGACTGCTGCATACCAGGCTTCCCTGTCCATCACCAACTCCTGGGGCTCACTCAAACTCATGTCCATCGAGTCAGTGATGTTATCCAACCATCTCATCCTCTGTTGTCCCCTTCTTATAGAAACATTAAGCTATAATACCATTGTAAGTATTTTCATTCAATGTTCTGTGTGAAATAATGATATGTAAAATAGGTACAATTTATTTGTTTCCAGAGAAGCCTTTAAAGAATCTTTTGAAACCAGGAGTCCAATCTGCACTTCACAGATATGCAGTAATTTGTTTCGGGATTGTGTTCATGAAAATAAATGTGAATATCTACTTCACAGTGCATGTTTAACCTTGGAACAAAAGAAATAAAACACTTTGGTTCCTCATGAGCCATAGAATTTGCTAGCTTGAGCAATGCACATTCTGTCAAATAATGAGACTAACTTTTAAACATGTTGCTTACACTTTTGCAACACAGAAAATAAGGAGAAACCCAGAAATAAGGAGCTCCGAGTTTACAGAGCTACTGCAGAACGTGAGGACTCTTGTGCCCAGTCATGTCCAGTTCTTTTGCGACCCCATGGATTGTACCCGCCAGACTCCCCTGTCTATGGGATTTTCTTGACCAGAATACTGAAATGGGTTGCCATTTCTTCCTCCAGGGGATCTTCCAGTCCCAGGGATTGAACCTGCATCTCTTGTGTCTCCTGTATTGGTAGGCGGATTATTTACCACTAGCAACATCTGGGAAGCCTAAAGGAATAATTATGAGTGAGTGTAAACCTGGCCTACCTTCCTTCTCGAGGAGATTAATTTCTGAAACCAAGGCTAATTGGGATCAATTACATCATCTTCAGTTCAGTTCAGTTCAGTTGCTCAGTCTTGTTCGACTCTTTGTGACCCCATGAACTACAGCATGCCAGGCCTCCCTGTCCATCACCAACTCCCAGAATCCGCCCAAACCCATGTCCACTGAGTTGGTGATGCCATCCAACCATCTCACCCTCTGTCGTCCCCTTCTCCTCCTGCCCTCAATTTCAGTTCAGTTGCTCAGTCTTGTTCGACTCTTTGTGACCCCATGAACTACAGCATGCCAGGCCTCCCTGTCCATCACCAACTCCCAGAATCCGCCCAAACCCATGTCCACTGAGTTGGTGATGCCATCCAACCATCTCACCCTCTGTCGTCCCCTTCTCCTCCTGCCCTCAATTCTTCCCAGCATCAGAGTCTTTTCAAATGAATCAGAAAAGCCCAGAACACTCACATTAAACAAACAATAGTCAGAGAGAAAGTTGCAAACGGTTAAGCTATGCGTTTGTCTGGGTAAGGTCATGGAGATAATGAATCTTTGCCAAGGTACTTGGCTTTGTCTGAATATTGTGTATGAAAATGTGGCTTTTTCCATCTGCCAGGACTCTCAACATGGTACCCCAGCACTGCGGTGGTTGAATATTCATTTCAAAGTGTTAAATATACAATGAAATGAAAACTGCACCCAAATCAAAGAGTTGTTCGTCTATGTCCCTTGAGTTAGCCATGCATGACTCAGAGCTCCTGTGAGTAGTTAAAAGATCAGGACATGTCCTGGGGTGTGATAAGCCCTGTGGTGATATGGGCAGTGTTCTTCCATTACTCAGAAGTTAAAGACATAAGATGAGAACCTACTCGTTTTGCACAGACAGTTCTGGGGGAGCCCCCGGCCAATTCAGTTAGCCAGCTACTATTAAAGGTCACGGATGTAAATGTCTCAAATTCTGCAATTGGTTGTCTCACATCCCACCTAGAGCATTTAGAAGGGTTATGTTGATGGAAGGGAGACTCATAGACCAAGAGAAAGAAACAGCTATAAAAAAGTAGCCTTCTTATCTTTCATTTAGAAGACAATGTTCTCCAGGATGACTGTAAAGGAAGTATTTCCTGGCAGCGGTCACTAGAGCCGAGAGGGTGTCACCCAGCTGGGAGAACGGCTGGTCTTCATCAGGCTGGTCTTACCTGCTGCCACCTCGAAGTCTGTAAATAAGTCATTTCTTTAGCTCTTTCGTCTCCCATGTGCTTTCATCCTCAGTCATGTCTGACTCTCTGTGACCCCATGGATTGTAGTCTGCCCGGCTCCTCTGCCCATGGGATTTTTTTCAGGCAGGAATGCTGGAGTGGGTTGCCATTTCCTCCTCCAGGGGATCCTCCAGCCCCAGGGATCAAACCTGTGGCTCCCGCATCTGCTGCATCGGCAGGCTGGTTCTTCACCACCGAACAATGTGGGGAGCCCCTGGCCTCCCATTCTCTTGCTGAGATGCATGGGCCCTCATTAAAAGTTTGCCCTGTAAGATACTAGTGCAAATAAAATAGTTGGTTTAAATGGAGGTAAGATAGAGATGAGGCAAAATTGAATTAAGAAGAAAGAAGAGGGGCTGCTCATGAAAAATGAGGGAATGGATGTAGAAAATACAGATTATTGGTGCTGTATATAACAGCCTATCTATCCATTCTGCACTTCTGTGAAGGGTTGGTTCTGGCCAGACCATGCACTCTCTCCAGATCAATGCTTCTCGGTGTGGCCATGAAGCTAGCCGGGGTCTGTGAAAAAGATATACAGAAGCCTTAAGAAAAGAGGTTAGAAAGTTTTATATCATTCTAATATGACTAGATATTTAAGAAACGATCAGTGGATTCGTTGCCTGAACAAACACACGATTTCAGGTGTTGTAGCTCTTTTCCTGTAGGATGCTTGTGGCACAAACTCTGTAGTGGTTACACACAGTAAGAGCTCATGAATGTGTGTGGTATTTTCCCATGAGTTTGTTAATTGTAGCTAACAAGTGTATGAAAACCAGAGTCTTTTGACAAATATTCAAAAATGTCAGTAGATCAGAGTAACTGAACTGCTACTCAGAAGAGGAGTGAGTGTAGAGACAATCAGTTCAGTTCAGTTGCACAGAGTCTAGTTTTTTTCATCAAAAGATAATTTAAGTTTGACCCAAACTTTACAGAATAAATTCCTAGAAATGTCTGTTGATGTAGGACTAAAATGAGTTTTTAAATACAGAGTCACTTGGTTTATGTTCTATGAAACTTAAATATGAATATCTTGAGCTTACTGAAATGGCTCTAAAATTTTTTTCCTAGCTCCCATCAATATACCTCTGTGAGACTGAGTTCTCTAGAATCAGTGTTTTTTAAAACAGAACCAAAAATAGAGCTTATAAATATTGTCACAGAAATAGCTTTGTTGTCAATATAACCTAGAATATTTAGGCTAAAAGCAATAAGGCAAGTTTATTTGTCACATCAAATATAGATATATACATGTTCATTCTAAGGTTATATGTATGCACATATATGTAATGTTCATGCCTTCTAAGTCACTTCAGCCGTGTGACTCTTTGCAATCCTATGGAGCCTGCTAGGCTCCTCTGTCCACAGGATTCTCAATGAAAGAATACTGAAGTGGGTTGCCATGCCCTCCTCCAGGGGATCATCCTGACCCAGGGATCAAACCAGTGTCTCTTATGTCTCCTGTATTGGCAGGTAGGTTCTTTACCGCTCGTGTCACCTGGGAAACCCACATATGAATATATATATATATACATGTATGTGTGTGTGTGCATATGTGTGTATATGTGTTTAATCTGGATAAATTTGTATTTCATTTATAAGTTCTTGTAAATTATGTTTATAGAAGGACAAAAAGTTATGTGTAACAGCATTTTTCTCTGCTAATTACCCTTATGCATACTTTAAATAAAGCTAATGGTATCTAAATTAATTTTTTCTCTGTATTGTATTTGTTCTATGTTTATTGATATTTGTCTACTGACACTAGTATTAAAAATTAGGGGCTTATGGTTTTTAAATTTTGATTTTTTAGTACTTCATATTTATTGAATTTTATAAAATTACTGGTTCATAATGGAAATTAAAAAACAAAACTACAAGCATTAAGGATTCCTAAAGCAAACATGGTTCTGTTTGGATATACCAGACACAACTGATTCATGGCATTTGAGGGAATAACCAGGGCAGCCATCACATAACATCGCTGGTATCTGACTCTATCGCTCATTTGTGTTACCTCAATCATCATACATTTTAGCAAACTAGAATATTCCCAGCATCCGCCTCATCTTCTGCTATATTGGTTTAACCAAGGTGTAACTTGGGGGGATTAATTCTCTTGTTTCATTGACATTCTGTTATGTTGAGAAATATTTGAAATCTATGAACCATTGGCCTAGGGGATTTGGAAAGCTTTTATACAATATAGAGATTAGGTGCTTGTTGTAATGAGATTTTTTTTTTTTTTTTCCTATAGGAAATCAAATTACTTAGATACTAGTGAACCCCTTTTGTTATTCAATGCTCCACTCAGTGCATAAGAACCAACAGATTTCTCTGGGCAAAATCCAAGAATGAAAGACTGTATCCCATGAATTTAGATGCATCCAATGCTTCTATCCACCACCAGCTTGATATTCCACTGATAGTCCATATTAAGGATATTCCATCCTTGATATTACCATTCCAACCAATAGTAAACTCTGTTATGGTATTGCCTCAAGATGACTGTATTTTATGTACATCTTATAGGGAGTTGATAAATATTCAAAAGTGTCAGTAGATCAGAGTAACTCCACTGCTACTCAGAAGAGAAGTGAGTGTGGAGACAGTCAGTTCAGTTCAGCTGCACAGTCGTATCTGACATTTTCCCAGCCCCATGGATTGCTGCATGCCAGGTTTCCCTGTTCATCACCAGCCCCTGAACCTTGCTCAAACTCATGTCCATTAAGTCGGTGATGTCATCCAACCATCTCATCCTCTGTCATCCCCTTCTTCTGCCTTCAATCTTTTCCAGCATCTGGGTCCTTTCCAGTGAGTCAGCTCTTTGCATCAGGTAGCCAAAGTATTGTAGCTTCAGCTTCAGCATCAGTCTTTCCAATGAGTATTCAGGATTGATTTTCTTTAGGATGGACTGGTTTGATCTCCTTATAGTCCAAGGGACTCTCAAGAGTTTTTTCCAACACCACAGTTCAAAAGCAGCAATTTTTCAGCACTCAGCTTTCTTTATAGTCCGACTCTCACATCCATACATGACTACTGAAAAAACCATAGCTTTGACTTAGATGGACCTTTGCCAGCAAACTAATGTCTCTGCTTTTTAATATGCTGTCTAGGTTGGTCATAGCTTTTCTTCCAAGGAAAAGCATCTTAATTTCATGGCTGCAGTCACCATCTGCAGTGATTATGGAGCCCAAGAAAATAAAGTCTCTCACTGTTTTCATTGTTTCCCCATCTATTTGCCTTGAAGTGTTGGAACCAAATGATGAAATAGCATCACTGACCCAATGGACATCAATTTGTCTGAACTCTGGAGATAGTGAAGGACAGAGAAACATGGAACTCTGCAGTCCATGGGGTTGCAAAGAGTCAAACATGACTTAGTTACTGAACAACAACGATTAACATAGAGATATTCCCCTAACTTCCCAGACAGAATCAATTTGCATTCTAGAATAAAAATAAAGCCTGTCTCTATTTCCTGACTGAAGCATGGGCACGTGGCCAGTCCTCTGTAAATTCCAAGTCCCAAGTTTTGGAGTTCCTCTCTTGTGCTGTAACCAACTGCGTCATGGAGTTCCTCTCTTGTGCTGTAACCAACTGCATCAGTGTGTAAACATCTGGTCCTCACGGCATTGTCCAGTGGGAAATGGGATGTAGAAAACTGGGCAAAGTATTTCTCTAGCTACTTTGTTTTGACATAAGCATTAAATGAAATTTTTCTTTGACCCAGAAATCTTGCATTTTTCTGTCAGAAAATGTATATCAGAAGGTGGCAGGATAATTTGTTAGCTTGCAAATGGCAAAATCTCAGACACTTCGTGGTTTCTGACTTAACAGGAACATGTTTCTTCAGCAAATTTTCTTTTATATTTTATTATGCCAGGAGCATTATGGCTAATTTATACAAGTCACAGGCAATGAAGGATGAGATTATACAATTAGTTTAATGAAATCATTACTTATTTTTTGGTTTTGAGGTTGCACATTCTTTCTGTGCAATGTAACTCTACCCATTCTAGAGATAGATTTTTAAGGCATGTTTGTGTATATGAGTGTGGGTAACCAATTCATGGACAAATAATGGTATATCTGTTATATACTATAAAATTATTAATAAAAATCCATTAACAGTGTGTGTGTTCATCAGTACTGGATAGAAAACTTCTTCAAGTCAAGGAATTGTGTCTAATTTATATTGGAATATATTTATACCTTAGTATAAATTCTTTTCCACATAAAGGTTTAATGCCAGTTGATTTAAAGAATGTATTTATGTTAGCCAATAGAATATTAATTGAAATGCCTAAACAGTGTATTAACAAAACAGAAGGGAACTGGGTCATGGAGTGAGAATGAGTTCTAGTTCTTTCCTGCTTCATTGATTCTGGAAGTCTCTTATACACTGGAAAAAAAGCTCGAATAAATTCCAGTAATGCTATTTCATATGACTATTATTTTCTTTTTGGTTTCAAGGTTGGTCTGGAAGCTCCATTTCTATGTGCCACACATGCACTTTAGCATCGTAACTGTCAAATTCCTATATGATTTATAAACTGGTAGCTAAAATGTCAAGGATGTTGTCAAGGAAAATATTCTATATTCTTTAAAAATATATTTATAGTCAGAAAAGAATAAGTGTGGGGGCATGTATTTATTTGTCATGACTTTCCTGTCAACATGTATTGGGCTTACTTGTCAGGTGAGCACTAATCTTATTGTCTGTGCTCTAAAATCAAACTGGCATTGGAACAACAAGCCATGTTCTTCTAGTACTGTGTCATTATTGATAGTATGCCTGTTTGAAATGGAAATCTATTAGGTAATGTTAGTAATACAGTAAATGATGTCACATAAGACAACTTGACTATGATACCTCTGAGTAACTTGCTGTTTAGAGTATGAAATAAATTAATTTTAAGTCAACCACAGCAAAAGCAATGTATTAAAGCAAGTTGCAAAATTATTATTATATATTTCCATCAATAAGAGCAAATGTTCAGACACATTTATACTTGGGAAGGATTTTGAATATTCTTTATTTAATGTAACATGTTAGTCCCAGTGAAGTGAAGTTGTTCACTAAGGTTACACAACAGGGGATCACTATCTATGATATCATGGATGCCCTGCAAGATGTACCTGCAAGAAGTACCTGCAAGATACAAACTAGCTTGGGGCATTTATTCCACATGCTGACTATAGAATTAACCAATCATTATTTGATTTTTTTCCTTTTATATACTTGGGTTACTGATAAAATGATCAAGGTGCCATGTGGATATGCTGTGAAATACAAGAGCTTATTATAATTTTGCCAGTTATTCACAAAATGTCAGTCTTGAGTAACCCAGCAAACCACTTTTCCATGAAACTTCCTATTGGGGATATGCTTGCATTCTCCATAAAGAAGGAAATCTCAGAGCCACTGGTGCAATGTCTTAATTATTTAAATAGATCCATATGTGATAAAGGTGCAGAAGTACTTTTGTAATTTCTACAATTTACTAATGGAGGTAAAGAAACTGACATTTGCTGGTATCTTTTATGAAATATGTCTTTTAAACACTTTATGGATACTACAAATTCTTACAATAACCCTGTAGGATCAGTATTATTAAAACCATTTGACAAGTGAATAAAGTGGAAGTTTGAAAAGCTGAGTAATTTACCTAAGTTTACACATATTAGACACTGAGTGTTGAGTAGATGTTCAAATCCGGGCCTTGGGTCACCAACGTCTTTTCCATAAACCAAGAACCACTTATTAACACTAAAATATTTCTAACTGGGGAAGAGCTTAATTTGCTATGTTGTCACCAAATGTATTGTTGTAAAGGGTTAATAATCATAGGAATGCCAAAATTACACAAATCCTCCAAATTTGTGATGAGAACAAAATGGGAGAAACAGCCACAACCACCTTTCCTTAGAAAGGAGGGAAGACCAGAAAAGAGCCCCAAACTGGAGGGCATGGAGGGAAGAAGAAATTGTACCCAAGTATCTTCAGATCTAGGACAAATGCTGGCCCATGGCTGGGCGATTTAACACTGAGTGTTAATTATCAGGTGGGTCAGTAGTAAAGAATCCATCTGCCAATGCAAGAGATGCAGGAGACCCAGGTTCAATCCCTGGCTTGGGAAGAGACCCAGGAGGAGGAAATGGAAAACCCACTCCAGCATTCTTGCTCGGAGAATCCCATGGACTGAGGAGCCTAGGGAGCTACAGTCCATGGGGTTGCAAAGCTTCAGATATGACTGACAGACTGAGCGTGCACTCAAGGTAGCAATGTCTTCCTTAAGCAGAAAATCTTCACTGTTCACTTGAGCCCTTTTATCAAGTGATACTCCGGTCACTGCATGGTATGTGTCCCTGCAAAGGCAAAGATTTGTATGGAATTGTCTTTCCTGTGATTGTGGCTGGCAGCCTGTAATGACAAAATGATGGCTGTTCTTCCATGCCAATTAAATTGTGTCTTCTGTGCTGAGGTTGTCATTTCTGGAGTTGCTTTTCTGATATAAACTCTCCATCCAGCAGGAATCAGAAAAGAATCTGTAAAGTCTCTCATATCTTTGATCACTGCTGACCTGGTATATATTAGAATTGGCAACCTGGAGCTGAAAGGCTTGGTTTTCTTTCACCAATTATTTCCTTGAACCATCGACAGTCTTATATGCCCATGATTATAAGCTTTCCTCCACCCATCAGGGGCAACTCCAAAGAAAGGTTAAATGGCTTGTTTTCCAACACCTTGAAAGCAGAGTTTAACTGTGCAAAACTTTTCATCCATGAAGGACAATCACAGTTCAACTCATAGAAAAAGAAAAAACAAACAAACAAACAACAACAAAAAAAGCATTGATAGCATTGGTACCGCATCACATAAAGAAACCTAGCTGCATTCTGAAAGAAGAGTTATAGTCACCATTTAGAGTGAGAGAAACCAACACATAACTCTGAGCAACATTTATACATGATTGAGTCTGGCTGCTAATTGACTGGACAGTCGAAATTGCATGCAGTCAGGAAAAATCCTAACTTTAATCTTTCTAGAATTGCTTCAGAAAAGAATTAAGTGGGAAATAAATTTATTAGAATTAAGCCAGGGGTAAGAATCTGCCTGCCAATGCAGGAGACCCAGGAGATGTGGGTTCAGTCCCTGGGTTTGGGAAAATCCCTGGAGCAGGACTCTAGCTCCTTGGGAGAAAAGCTATGACCAATCTAGACAGCATATTAAAAAGCAAAGAGGTTACTTTGTTGACAAAGGTCTCTCTAGTCAAAGTTATGGTTTTTTCAGTAGTCACGTATGGATGTGAGAATTGGACCATAAAGAAAGCTGAGTGCTGAAGAACTGATACTTTTGAACTGTGGTGTTGGAGAAGACTCTTGAGAGTCCTTTGGATTGCAAGAAGATCAAACCAGTCAATCCTAAAAGAAATCAACCCTGAATATTCATTGGAAGGACTGATGTTGAAGNATGTGAGAATTGGACCATAAAGAAAGCTGAGTGCTGAAGAACTGATACTTTTGAACTGTGGTGTTGGAGAAGACTCTTGAGAGTCCTTTGGATTGCAAGAAGATCAAACCAGTCAATCCTAAAAGAAATCAACCCTGAATATTCATTGGAAGGACTGATGTTGAAGCTGAAACTCTAATACTTTGGCCACCTGATGTGAAGAACTGACTCATTGGAAAAGACCCTGATGCTGGGAAAGATTGAAGGCAGGGGGAGAAGGGGATGACAGAGGATGAGATGGTTGGAAGATATTACCAACCCAATGGACATGAGTTTGAGCAAGGTCTAGTAGTTGGTGAAGGACAGGAAAGCCTGGCATGCTGCAGTCCATGGGGTCACAAAGAGTCAGACATGACTGAGCAACTGGGCTGAACTGAACTGAACTGGAGAAGGAAATGGCAAACCACTCCAGTATTTTTGCCTGAGAAATCCCATGGACAGAGGAGCCTGGTGGACTACAGTCCATGGGGTCACAAAGAGTCAGACATGACTGAGTGACTATGCAGGCAAGTAGGTTTAAAATGGAAAACCTTAAAGTAACAAAAGAAATGGGCAGGTATTTAAATAAACACTAGTATTGTCTCTTTATTTTCTTTTTCTTTAATTATTGCAACAAATATATGAAATAGGTTTCTTTTGTGTTGGATTATTACAAAATTTAATTTTATAAATGAGGAAACTGTCTCAGAACGGGGAATAACTCATTTAAGCTCCCACCATGAGAATGTGGCTGAGCTGGGTTTTACGTTCAGATCTCTTTCACAGCAAATTCTATGATTTTCCTTCCCTGAGTGCATCAAGGTTATTTATCCTGTTTCATGTTGTATATCTTCCAGGATGCTAAAATAACAACAGAGAGAAATATAACTTCCTATAACTCTTATCCAGTTCCATTCTTCCCCAGGGAAAAGGGATAATTACCAAATTCCCTGGCTACACACCAGCCCTCTGATTCTGTTTGTGGACGTTGGGACTTTGACTCAGCCTGTTGAGCAAGATTCCCAAGTAATAGTTATGAACCGATTTAGAAACTACCTTTGTGTGGAACATGAGAATGTGGCTGAGTGGGTGAGGCAGATTCTCTTTGTTCCAAACAAATATCACTGACACTGGTATAAATACTGATACTCATATAGCAATTTCCCAGGCAGCTCAGTGTTAGAGCTTCCTCCTGCAAATGCAGGAAGCACAAGAGATGCAGATTCCATCCCTGGTTTGGGGAGATCCTCTGGAGGAGGGCATGGAAACTCACTCCAGTATTCTTGCCTGGGGAACGGACAGAGAACACTGGCGGGGTATAGTCCGTGGGGTAGCAGAGAGTCACACATGGCTGAGCACACACCCACAATAGCTGGTGCAGCCTTACGGAGGGCTAGCTGAGCATCTTCTAGATGATATGCAAAAGATCAAAAAATATCTTCAAAATATATTTAAACATACCAACATATCTTCTTCTCTGGCCAAGAAGTACTAAAATCTCTACACTTGAGAGTTGTTTTCTTCTGCTTCTTATCATATTTGCTATTAGTCATGAAGGTTTTACTCCAAACCAGTCTATCTTTACATACAATTTGCTTGTGGAGCATTTGAAAGTGCAGAACTCTGTGATTCAAAATTATTAAAAAATATATCCATGCCTGCAGTATTGTGAGTGACCTGTCAGTTTGGAGAACCATAGCAAATAAACCACAGGACAAGTGGTCCATGATTCGGTTGGATAGCATGCAGCCTGAAAGTAAAAGTGGGGCAAGGAGCCAAGCCAGGCAGTGGGCACTCATCAAAGACAAGTTTTGTCCAAACGCAGGCCCTGCTGTCTACAAGAGACTCATTCACATCTGTCTGACCCAGGTGGTAAATTCTTTTCCTGCTTCTAAGAAAAAACATGTAGGCACTGCAGGATATTTTTCTTGCAAGAAATTTTATAAGAAACTCATTTGATTTTTGTGATAGTCACTCAGTTGTGTCTGACTCTTTGTGACCCCATGGACTATACAGTCCATGGAATTCTCCAGGCCAGAATACTGGAATGGACAGCCTTTCCCTTCTCCAGGGGATCTTTCCAACCCAGGTCTCCCACATTGCAGGCAGATTCTTTACCAGCTGAGCCACAAGGGAAGCCCAAGAATACTGGAGTGGGTAGCCTATCCCTTTTCCAGCGGATCTTCCCGACCCAGGAATCGAACTGGGGTCTCCTGCATGGCAGGCAGATTCTCTACCAACTGAGCTCTCAGGGAAACCCTGATAATCATGGTTGCAGGCTTCCCTGGTGGATCAGTGGTAAAGAATCTGCCTGCCAAAGCAGGAGACTCAGGTTCAATCCCTGATTTGGGAAGATCCCACATGCCACAGGGCAACAAAACCCTTATGGCACAACATATGAACCTGTGCTTCCAGAGCCTGGGGACTGCAGCTACTGAGGCCCGTGTGCCCTCGAGCCTGCACTCCGCAAAGGAGAAGCCACGTCATGAGAAGCCCATGCACCGCAATTCAAGAGAAGCTCCCCGCTCTCTGCAGCTAGAGCAAGCCTGCACAGCACGGAGGACCCGGCACAGTCAAAAATAGGAAATAAAATTATATTAAAAGAAAGAAAGTCACAGTCTCCTCTATGTAAAGGAAAAGAAATTTAAATGCAGAGAATAAAAATGGAAACATTTTGCTGCTAGATATTGACAGGAAACTAAATTTCCAAAATAAATCATGCCTTTTAATTTCTTGATGATGATAATGACAATGATGCATATTCTATATAATGGATAAATACTAATATATGCAGCTGAGTTGACTCCTGTCTCTTATACACATCTAGATGTGTATAAGAGACAGGCAGAATAGATACTTCTGAACTCAAATAATCGGAAATATTTGTACAGTATTGCTCAAATACATTAACTAAAAAAACTAGCCTTTTCCAATGTTTTCCTTCAGATTCATAGCTAATATTAAATACTGTTCTGTCACAATGATGCTCTTTTTTTTTGGCAACTGAAGAATAGAAAATATTACAAAATATTTTAAATAAACAAATTCGTCTGTAGTTTTAGAATGAGCGAGTCAGTTTTATTATTTATTTGGTTCTCTTTCTGGATGACTTAGTATTACTAAGCAAAATTACAATTATGCAAAGATCAAATACAGTTATCTCATGAACTACTTTACAAAGTTTATGGGGTTTGACAGACATTTTCAAAGATAATTTACTTTGCTACTGCACTAAATATAGGCTGTGATATGTTTCTCTGTGGAATATATTTGACAGAAAAAGAGAGAGCTTTAGGTCGGAGGATACGGGGATGAATTGGGGAAAGTAGGAATGTATCCTGGGTATTAACACAGAAGAAGCAAAAAGTGAAGACTAGTGTCAGATCTATTTAACCCATTTTGTAGGTTTCTCAGCTTGCTTGGTGGGTAAAGAATTCACCTGCAATGTAGAAAACTTGTGTTCAAATCCTGGGTTGGGAAGATCCCTTGGAGAAGGAAATGGCAACCTACCCTAGTATTCTTGCCTGGAGAATCCCATGGACAGAGGAGTGTGGAGAGTCCATAGGTCGCAAAGGGCTAGGCACAACGGAGGATGCATGCAAACAACCCATTTTGTAAGTGTACTTTTGTAATGATGAGAGAATACATGTGCCTCATGATTCTCTCTAAAGGAGATACCCAAGGAATATTTTTCATCAGTCACACCGTCTGTATCCACGTGGCTGATCTACACTGTGTTGTAACATGTGTGCGTGCTAAGTCATTTCACTCATGTCTGACTCTTTGCCATCCTATGGACTGCCAGGCTCCTCTGTCCTTGGGAATCTCCAAGCAAGAATATTGCAGTGGGTCACTGTGCCCTCCTCCAGGGGTTCTTCCCAAACCAGGGATTGAACACGCATCTTTGATTTCTGCCTACATTGGCAGGCGGGTTCTTTACTACTAGTGACACCTGGGAAGCCTGTGTTGTAACATACAACCCCCAACTCCCACTAGCCTGAAAAAAAAACCATCTTGCTTTCCTCTTGCTCTCTGTCCACAATGGGTTAGCAGGTGACTCTGTTAATTGCATCATCCACATTCTTGCTCGGGGATGGACCCTTCACCATCCGGACCTTGGCAATTCTGCAGCACAAGGAAAGTGAAGCCCAAGAGTGATGTGCTGTCAACCAAATGTTCAGTTCAAAAGTTATTAATTCTTCCCTCATGACTTCTTGAACAAAATTGCTCACTTATCTCTGGTCAGCAAGAGAGCAACCAAGAACTGACGTGCCCCCCCTGTGCCTGGAAGGAAAGAAATGCAATATTGCCACCCTAGTTGACTATCACAGTATTTTGCTCATTGTTACAGCCTTCTAAGATCCAGGGCCACTGAACCATCTTGAAACCATTAGGTCAGGAAAATACTCTTTGGTTAAACCTTTTTTTCCCCACAAAATTACATTCCCAGAGTTGGAGCTTTAAAATTCTATTACCAGTTGTAACTGAAAACTTTTGGAGAAGGAAAAAAAAAAAACTTATTATGCTGGATGAGAAAGTGACAAGTGTAAAGAGGAAAACAGATGAACCTGAGAAAACTTGGGAAGGGATGAAAACACCAAAGAACTCTGGAGAGAACAAGTATATGTGGATACATATATGTGCCCATAGTGGAGTGATGTGCCAAGTATCTGAAAAAATAAAATAGATTTTTGGAATGTCATTATCCTTTTTCATGAGAGAGCAAAGCGACATGGCCTGAGCTTCATTGCTAAAAAGTGATTGATTTAAAAAAATTTAAGCAGGAGTCATGATTATTTCTACAGTAGGGGACTTAGAAATTTTGTTATTTATCTTCCACAGTAATTACTATATATTTTATTTGGCAACCATCATGATTATGTGTCCAAGTTAGAAGCTGAGTGTGGAATTCAACATTTATCTGTAAGACACTATAAAAAATTTTCCTTTTATAAAATTCATGTAACTAATACCCCCCTAATTATTGTATATTCTTTGCCTTAACACAATTTTACTTACCCATTTTAATTGAAAAATTTTCATCATACAAACACATGCATTTGTACATATTTTCATGTCTGTTTTTGTCTCTTTCTGTACCCATTTATCTCTATATGGAGAGAGAGGAAGAGAAGAGAAAAAGAGAGAGAATGCAAAGAACAGACCAAATATTAGACTGAAATATTGAGATAGTGAATATAATGACATATAAGTCTTCACTATGAAGTGAAGTATGCTTATTTACCTCGCTACTAATAAGTATGCTTATTTACCTCGCTACTAATAAGTATGCTTATTTACCTCGCTCAAGACATCTTAAAATATATTTTCTTCTCTGTAAATTATATGCAGAGTACATCATGCAGAGTGCTGGACTGGTTGAAGCACATGCTGAAATCGAGATTGCAGGAGAAATATCAGTAACTTCAGATACGCAGATGACACCACCTTAATGGCAGAAATCAATGGAGAATTAAAGAGCCTCTTGATGAAAGTGAAAGAGGAGAGTGAAAAAGTTGGCTTAAAACTCAACATTCAGAAAACTAAGATCATGGCATTTGGTCTCATCACTTCATGGCAAATAGATGAGGAAACACTGGAAACACTGGCAGACTTTATCTTTCTGGGCTCCAAAATCACTGCAGATGATGACTGCAGCCATGAAATTAAAATCAAAGAGTCGGACACGACTGAGTGACCGAACTGAACTGAACTGAAGAAATTATGTATAGCTATTATATGGGTGAATATTTCAGGGCTGCCATCCAATATGGCTCAGTATCAGATTATTCATGAGACTTCCATCACTGTATTGTTTAAACACTAATATCTTGGTGAAGCTAGTATAACTCAAAGTAGGAAAATAGAAAACACAGTAGGATAAGGAGCCAGAGAAAAGGGGTAAAATGTGATCCGCATGCCCGGCATAAGCTCTATCTGCTGTGTACAACACTCTCAAGGATAGTACTATTTGTTGTCAGACAATTTGGAGCAGAGTTTAGTTAATATGCCTTACTCCCTGGCTTATTTTGCATAGGGCAAGATGAAAGTGTTTAGGATGAAACTTACAACCAAGAGAAGAATTTTGTAGGATTTTATGAGCATTTAATGTAAAATGATTATACTAGTAACTAGAAAAATTTACTCAAGAAATGTTAGCGACTTCTTTGGTGGCCCAGTGGTTAAAACTGTGCTTCCAATGCCAGGGGACATGTATTCAATACCTGGTCGTGGAGCTAGGATCACAGATGCCAAGTGGCATGGCCAAAAAAAAAAAAAAAAGAAAAGAAACATTAGATAACATAATAATGTATTAATATGGATAAAGTTACAATGTCTCTTACTAAAGACAGAAATATGAAATGTGTGTACTTCTTCTTCCCAGTATCCCTTAATTTGGGGACCCTCATGACCTGGAGAAGGAAATGGCAATCCACTCCAGTATTCTTGCCTGGAGAATCCCATGGATGGAGAAGCCTAGTAGGTTACAGTCCACGGGGTCGCAAAGAGTCGGACACGACTGAGCGACTTCACCTTCACCTTCACCATGACCTGGTGGGGCTGTAATTCCCATAGTGAATTCCATCACAGAATAGCAAAGTCACAGTACAGCAAACTCGCAGTATAGCTGACACAAGGCAACACCAAGCACCTGGCAGTGGCAAGGGGTCCTGGGTGACAGACAGACCCTGAAATCAAGAGGCCTTTTTCCTTCAGTTGTAGTGCTAAACTTGGAGAATTAAAAAGTCAGGTTACTAAGAGGTTCTTTCTCTTCTCTATGAAGAAATCTTATCTATAAAATTAGGTCCACTTACTTTATTGTTTTGTTGACCTAATTTTATAGATAAGATTTCTTCATAGAGAAGAGAAAGAAGCTATTAGTAACCTGATTTTACTTGGAGAATTTAAAAGTCAGGTTACTAATAACTTCTTTCTCTTCTCTACGAAGAAATCTTAAAATTTAGAAAGATGGTAATGATAACCCTGTATGCGAGACAGCAAAAGAGACACAGATGTATAGAACAGAATTTTGGACTCTGTGGAAGAGGGAGAGGGTGGGATGATTTGGGAGAATGGCATTGAAACATGTATAATATCATGTAAGAAATGGATCGCCAGTCTAGGTTCGATGCAGGATACAGGATGCATGGGGCTGGTGCACTGGGATGACCCAGAGAGATGGTATGGGGAGGGAGGAGGGAGGAGGGTTCAGGATTGGGAACTCATGTACACCCGTGGTGGATTCATGTTGATGTATGGCAAAACCAATACAGTATTGTAAAGTAAAATAAAAAACAAACAAACAAAAAAAAGGATGCACGTGAAAACGTAGCAACAAACTGAAATGTACAAACAAAAATCCAAAGAGGTGAAATAACAAGCAATCATTAGCTGCTGCCACTTTCCCTTTGTGACCTTTTGATGGCATGTTGCCATAAACTATTGCCACTGATATTCTACCTGGAGACTCTTAAGTCCCAGAGATTTCTTTTAAGGCATGTTGCAGATAACCATTTTTAGTGAGGGTGCAGAAGAAATAAATTACTGCTCTTCTAAAAAAAAAAAAAAAAATAGATCCAATGGCAGAAGCAGAAGTAAGAGCCAGCTCAAGGGAGATTGGCATTTGTTGGCAGTGACTTCCCATTTCAATTCCAATGAGGTCGTTCCTGCAAACCTTTCTTTGGTCCTGTGGCCTACTTGAATATTGCTTTTAAGAAAAGACAGCCTTCAAAATGGGAGAAAATAATAGCAAATGAAGCAACTGACAAACAACTAATCTCAAAAATATACAAGCAACTCATGCAGCTCAATTCCAGAGAAATAAATGACCCAATCAAAAAATGGGCCAAAGAACTAAATAGACATTTCTCCAAAGAAGACATAC
>SJYT01018945.1:270376-282125 GCA_006410635.1 Cephalophus harveyi | reverse complement strand
AAATGCAATTTAAGGTCATACTGAACGCAGTGGTTATAATATGCCATAAATTATGGACTATGAGTAACTCTATAACAGACGTTAAATAAAGCAATCAGGGAATAATCTCCCTAGGTGATTAGGAAATGTATGAACATCTCCTTTAGGATTGGTGTTTCGACATTTTTATAGCATGATCTTAACATGGTCCTTAAAACTAGCTGGGATAGATGAGTGGCAAAAGATATTAGTTTAGACTAAAGGATGGTAGTTCACCGCTTCAATTAATATCATGTTGTCAAGGAAGCCAGCACATGTGTGTCTCAAAAATCTTTTGAGTCTTCTCATATACATGGCACCATGGAACAAGTGGTTCACGGCCCACTTGTGAGTTTTTGAGTACTCATAGAGAGTAATTGCTGATAATCAATTACAGTTTCAGGTAATATGTCAAATATAGGCAGGTCCAGATTTTGAACTGCCATTTTTTTTTAAATCTTGAAGGTTGTTGTCATTGTGTTATCTCACTGTTTTTATCCATAAAATTAACAGTGATATGAGGGACGTAGATCAGTATTCTTTAATGGTAAAGAATCTGCCTGCAAAGCAGGAGACCCAGGTTTGATCCCTGGGTCAGGAAGATCTCCTGGAGAAGGGAATGGCAACGCCCTTCAGTATATTTACCTGGAGAATTTCATGGACAGAGGAGCCTGGCAGGTTACAGTCCATGGGGTCACAAAGAATCAGCCACAACTGAGCGACTAACACTTTCACTTTCTTTTGATATTTTTTTCCTACCTTATGGACATGAAATGAAATAGAATATTTTCAAGATTTCTTTTGAAAATTTGAAAATCACTTCCAGAATACAAGTACTAACTAAAAGATCACTAGAAATATGGGATTCCAAGACTGGAAACAAAAGGACTAGTTGTTATTTGAAACATCTTCTAATTTTAAGTATTCATTAATCTTGGATCCTTATCATAAGTGAAAACCGTAGAATGAAAAAATTTAGTTGAAGAGAACTATCAATCTTATGTGTCATAAACTAGTCTCCATAATCATTGTACAAAAATAAACTAAAAATTTTGTTGTCGTTCAGCTGCTAAGTCATGTCCAACTCTTTGCCACCCCATAAACTGCAGCATGCCAGGCTTCTCTGTCCTTCACTATATCCATAAAATTAACAGTGATATGAGGGACGTAGATCAGTATTCTTTAATGGTAAAGAATCTGCCTGCAAAGCAGGAGACCCAGGTTTGATCCCTGGGTCAGGAAGATCTCCTGGAGAAGGGAATGGCAACGCCCTTCAGTATATTTACCTGGAGAATTTCATGGACAGAGGAGCCTGGCAGGTTACAGTCCATGGGGTCACAAAGAATCAGCCACAACTGAGCGACTAACACTTTCACTTTCTTTTGATATTTTTTTCCTACCTTATGGACATGAAATGAAATAGAATATTTTCAAGATTTCTTTTGAAAATTTGAAAATCACTTCCAGAATACAAGTACTAACTAAAAGATCACTAGAAATATGGGATTCCAAGACTGGAAACAAAAGGACTAGTTGTTATTTGAAACATCTTCTAATTTTAAGTATTCATTAATCTTGGATCCTTATCATAAGTGAAAACCGTAGAATGAAAAAATTTAGTTGAAGAGAACTATCAATCTTATGTGTCATAAACTAGTCTCCATAATCATTGTACAAAAATAAACTAAAAATTTTGTTGTCGTTCAGCTGCTAAGTCATGTCCAACTCTTTGCCACCCCATAAACTGCAGCATGCCAGGCTTCTCTGTCCTTCACTGTCTCATAGAGTTTGCTCAAATTCATGTCCATTGAGTTGGTGATGTTATCTAACCATCTCATCCTCTGCTGCCCTCTTCTTCTTTGCTTTTGATCTTTCCCAGCATCAGGGTCTTTTTCAGTGAGGTGGCTCTTCGCATCAGGTGGCCAAAGTATTGGAGCTTCAGCTTCAGCATCAGTCCTTCCAATGAGTATTCAGGGTTGATTTCCTTTAGGATTGATTGGTTTTAATATACTGATATTTATATAGATAGATACAGATAGAAGTACATACCCTTTTATTATTATAGACTTTAGAGATGAATGCAAAGTTTGTAACTCAAGAGGATGTTTTTGCTGGTATTACATTTTCTAAAGTCAAATTCATATAATTATCCAGTCAAATGCAGTGTGTATTTAGTCATTCTTTAGGATTGATTGGTTTTAATATACTGATATTTATATAGATAGATACAGATAGAAGTACATACCCTTTTATTATTATAGACTTTAGAGATGAATGCAAAGTTTGTAACTCAAGAGGATGTTTTTGCTGGTATTACATTTTCTAAAGTCAAATTCATATAATTATCCAGTCAAATGCAGTGTGTATTTAGTCATTTAGATACATGTTTTAGTAGGAGAGGAAATGAATCAGTTGGCTGACTTTCAATATAGCAAAAGAAATAAAAAGGCCAATGTCTGTAAGATATAATTTTGATTTAACTATATTATGTTGAAAAACATGTCATTCAGTCAATTGCTTCATGTAGGTAAATGCAGTTTTCAGCTGCATTACAAGGGTCCCTGTTGCATTTTTTTATCTACTTTACCATATATTGAACTTCATCTGTTTACTAATTGAACACCAGATATTAAAAAATAAATCACCTTTTGAATTTTCTCAGACATGTTTTTCCATAGTGACTTAGAAAAAACTATTTTGTGCCCCCAAAGAGACACAGAATACAAAATAGTCTTTCAATAAAATATTATTTATCTAAGAAGCTCAGGATCAGAAAGAGGTCATGTGGGCACAAGCCAGTTGTATGAATTTGGGGTAACTGTCACTCTGAACCTTATATTCTTCAGATAAAATGGAGGGAGTAATAAAGTGGATATCTTATTAATAGGCCTCCAGTTAAGTAGGCTACTCAGTTAACTCTCTGTCTCCATATCCTCTGTAAAACACACTGATGGATGACCAAACTCTTTCTACTCATGGTGCTAACTGACCACTCTCTAGTTGTCTGTATATTTATTTGCTGCAAGATAATGGAGGGAGAATAAATTAGGAACACGGGATTGACAGATACACATCACTGTATATAAAAGAGATAAATGACAAAGATTTACTGTACAGCACAGGAAACTAGACTTCTCAGATGGCTCAGTGGTAAAAGAATCCGCCTGCCACTGCAGCAGAAACAGGAAATGCAGTTTCGATCCCTGGATTGGGAAGATCCCCTGGAGGAGGAAATGGCAACCCACTCCAGTACTCTTGCTGAGATAATCCCATCCCATCGATAGAGAAGCCTGACAAGCTCCAGTCCATGGAGTCACAAAGAGTCAGACACAACTGAGCAACTGTGCATACACAAGGAATTATGTTCATTATCTTCAAATAAGCTATAATGGAAAAGAATCTGAAAAAATCTATGTAAGTCACTTTGCTATATGCCTGAAACTAATGCAATATTGTATATCAACTATACTTCTATAGTAGAAAAAATTTAACCACTGGAATATAAAAAAGCAGATAGAACCAGGAAAAGCATTTATTCTTAAAAAACTTCAGCTGCAACAATTCAGGGCTAACAGTGTTACACAGTCTCTTGATCATGGCAGCAGAAAACCACAGCTCATTCACCTTGAGTTGACAAGGACAGAGATCAGGACTGGATGATGCCTTAGAAATAAGAGAAATATAAAAGGAGTCCAAATCTGTGCACAAATGTTGCCTAAATCTCTCGCTTTCGTTGTAATATGCAAATGAAGGGAAAACTAGGGGCCCAATGTAAATCAGGCAGAAGTGAGAAAGGACTCTGACCTTGAAAACCAGCTGTTTCAAATGGAGACTTTTGCATTTGCTACTTTCTGAAATGACTCAGATGGGTCACGGATGTTGCATTGACAGACTTTGACATCTATTGCAAAGATGTTTAATAATTAAAAGAATATATGTATAAAGAGTTAAAAATGGTTTTGTTGAGCAGGTAGGAAATCTTAACAGATAGCTGGAAACTATTAAAAAAAGGAAATAAGAACTAGACCTGAAAGTTACAATAACTAAAATTTAAAAAATCAGATAGTTCAAAAACTTAAAGATGGGAGAATTAGTGAACATGTATTGAAAGCAAGCAATCTGAAGAAAAGAGAGCAAATTGATAGAATGAGCAGAGTTTCAGATATCTGTGACTGTAGAGCCCAATTTATGTGTCACATCTGTGTGTGTGGGTATATAATCTATATCTGATAAAGGACTATACCTAGAATTCATAAAAATGTAGCTCACTAAGAGGACAAAAGTAAGGAAAAACAGGCAGAAGATTTGGACAGATACCTTACAAAAGAGGATATGTAAAGGACTAATAAGCATATTTGAATTTGCTATACATCTTGTCCGACTCTTCACAATCCCATGGACTGTACACTTCCCTCATAGCTCAGTTGGAAAAAAATCCATCTGCAACGCAGGAGATCCCAGTTCTATTCCTGGGTCAGGAAGATCTGCTGTAGAAGGGATAGACTACCCACTCCAGTATTCTTGGGCTTCCCTTGTGGCTCAGCTGGTAAATAATGTGCCTGCAATGTGGGAAACCTGGGTTCAATCCTTGGGTTGGGAAGATCCTCTAGAGAAGGGAAAGGCTACCCACTCCAGTATTCTGGCCTGGAGAAGTCCATGGACTATACAGTCCATGGGGTTGCAAAGAGCTGGACACAACTGAGTGACTTTCACTTCACTTCATACATCTTGTCATCAGGCAAATAAAAATTAAAATCACAAATGAGCTACTATTATACACTTATTAGAATGACTAAATTTTAAAAAGATGTGAAATTGTTTATCTACAATATGAAGCCATTGAAATGCTCATATATTGCTGATGGAAGTATAAAACAGTGTGAACATTATAGAAAAGTTTGACAGTTTCTTAAAATTTAAACATATTCCTAACATCCTCTGCAGGTCCCCATGTCCTCTTTGGAATAGGGGTACCTAGGGCATGTTTTTCTGGTGGCAAATCACAGAACCCAAAGAAAAACAGTAAGAAGACTTGCTGTCTTTTGAGACCTTGGCCAGAATTGGTATCTTGAAACTTCCTCATGTGATTAGTCTAAGCAAGTTACATGGTTTAGGTTCAACATTAATAGATTGAGGGAATATATTCTACAGTTTATGTGAGTGGTGCTTCAAAGCCACCGTGCAAACACAGTAGACACTGTTCTAATCCAGGGACACGGGGGAAGATTTTATCATGGATGACATATTGTATAATGACATCAGTTAACAGCATCACTCAGTGAAGAAATTAGACAGGAGATGGCGCAGTTTTGATGAATGGATATGAAAGAAGCAGCAAGAAAGACTTGAGTCAGACTGGAAAAGGAGTTGTGAGGGCTCATCTAAGGACTGCAAGCTTGGGTGAGCATCTTCTAGGAACAGGAGGAAAAATAGTTCCCAATTAGATTTTAAGCAATTTCATTATAAAAGAACTTTGTGACCATGTTAAAACCAAAACTCGTCTTTTTTTTCCCCCAAATGTCCTGGAATGATCGCTTACATTTGAAAATATCATGTAGTTTATGAAATGTTTTCTTGTACATTATCTGATTTGTCCCTTGAAGAAGGCTGAGAGGAAACATTTGTTATTAAAAGTATTTTATAGGTTAGTAAAATGGAAACAAAGTGACTTGTCCAAATGTCTTTAGTTCTTAAAAGAGCAAGTGCTAGTGCTAAGTTGCTTTGCAGTGGGTTACCATTTTTTCCCCTAGGGAATGTTCCTGAGCCAGGGATCAAACCCTAGCCTCTTTCATCTCCTGCATCGGCAGGTGGGTTCTTTACCACTAGCGCCACCTGGAAGCCCCAAAAGATCAAGGAAAGGAGTCACACCTGTATTTTTTGACACAAATCACAGAATTTTTATATTATTTGACAGTTATTAATCCAGATTTGAACACATAGAAAATGTTCAAGAAATACTTCCATAATTGAATTTATACAGATGAGCAAATACTGATTTGGTCCAGTAAGGAGAGAATAAAATATGAAGAAATTATTTCCTTTTGAATTCTATTCTTTTTGAATATGCAGAAAAAAATCTTTATTTTCTTCCAGTTTTTTCCATATATAATCAGAAAATAATAGCAATTACTCAAATTTGCATTTGTATGTGACATACTTTTTCAAGCTTCTTCTAAGGCATCGAGCCCTGTTACAATGCCCTTTTTATAAAAGAGGAAACAGCCTATAAAGACTTGCCCAGGGTCATAGCAGCAATTGTTGCTGTTCAGTCACTAAGTAGTGTCCGACTCTTTGTGACCCCAGAGATGGTAGCCTGCCAGGCATCTCTGTCCTCGGGATTTCTCAGGCAAAAATATTGAAGTGGGTTGCCATTTCCTTCACCAGGGGATCTTCCTAGATCAGGGATCAAACGTGTGTCTCCTGTATTGGCAGGTGGATTTCTTTATCACTGAACCACCAGGACTAGTGGCTAAACTAAAAGGTTAACCACACCTGTTCTGTATTTTTCATAAATTCCATACTATTTGTCCGTGATTATTCAGAATACAGTCTCATACGTGAAATTTCTTCAACACTAGTGAGATGATTACAGAGACCATTTAATTGCAGTATTCTTAATGTCTGCCTTAAAATTTTGTTATAGTCTAGTTAAATGTGCCCGTGTTTTCTGATTATTAATATTCTCATGCTGTCGCGTTCCCATGCGATCTGTGGAAAGCATTTAATGAAGACATAATTGTTCCAGCATATGTTAATTTTTACTTCCTTAAGTGTTTATTAGCATAGATCTTCTGGTAAATCCCTCCTACCTTTTTTTTCTGAGGTGTTAAATTGTTTTGTTTTCATTATCTTGCAGGAAACATCATTTTTTGTTGTACAACATAATTTTATCTGAAGATCCCCTAGGAAATGATGTCACACACAGGAATAAAGAAAGTAACTGCTATTTGCACCTGGAGAATTATTTCAGTGTTCTGATACTGAATTCCTTGAAATATGTTCCATATACAGAAAAGGCAGTTTCATGGGCAGCTGCACTGGACATGGAAAATATAACTCTCTCCCTTTTAATATTGCTAATGTACATAGTGAAGCTCTGAGAGGAACTGTGCTGAAAAATTTGGGTCAATTTTTTAAATACATAATTTAAAGACATAAAAACATCATTTTAAATTTCCTTCAAATAAGTGAAGAGTAACAAAACTCAGACAGACCACTTCAGTATTTTTGTCTTGAGAACCCCATGAACAGTATAAAGAGGATGAGATGGTTGGATGGCATCACTGACTATAGAGTCCGATGGACATGAGGAGTTTGTGATGGACAGGAAAGCCTGATGTGCTGTAGTCCATGGGATCACAGAGTTGGACATGACTGAGCCACTGAACTGTACAAACCTCATTGTGTGTAACAATGTGATGGCAGAACAGGAAATAATTTTGTATCCTTCCTAGACCATAATTTTGTTTATAGCAATTGGATCTGGTAAAACAATCAGAGATACAGCCAAACTTTTAAATAATGCCTTTATTTATAATAAAAGTGAAAAACTATGTTTCCCAAAATAAAAAGTACCACATAAGTTAGTGTAAAACTACACGTGTAAATACTCTGCAGTTATTAGAATAGTTTGTTCAAGAATTCTACAGTGTTACTCAATGGGTATAAAAATAATAGTATAAACTCATTTCACCAAGTCAGTGTTGGAGATGAGGATATTCTAAGTTAGAGGATACACTGTGGTTCTTAGATTTCATATATGAACATAAAACAGAAATTTAAGACCTTACAGGCCCGAGGAAGGAAGAGTTAGTACTAGAACCTATGGCTAGAAACCACACAGATCAACATTTTGTTCTAGATCAGAAAGAATTTAAAGATAGATCCTGCTGTTTTACAGCTAGAGCTGTCATTTACAAAACACACACTATATATCAGGCTATTCTAAACTTCACACATATTGACTTACTGAATTCTTACAGCAGCCCTCTGAGCTAAGTATATTCATCATTCCTGCTTCATAGATGAGAAAACTAAGCACAGAAAGATTCGCAAGGTCACGTAGCTTTTAAGTGGTTGAAACAGCATTTGAACCCAGATAATAAATGGCTTCAAAACCTGTTCCCCTAGCACCTATGATAGTTGTCCTAGGAGGTAGAGAGTTGCTCTTTCTAAAAATATTCAAGCACAAATTGAAAACCCTCTCACTAGGCATTATATAGAAATGAAGTCGCTCAGTCGTGTCCAACTCTTTGAGATCCCATGGACTGTAGCCTACCAGGCAAGGGTGTTGGAGTGGGTTGCCATTTCCTTCTCCAATTATGTAGAAGGGAACACATATGTGTACAGGAAAGTTAGACTCCAAGACTGAATTTCTGATTCTGTGTAAGTCCTAAAATACAAATTCTTCAGGAAAAAAGATTAATGATTCTACATGCTGTTAAATATCATGGGCCAAAGACTTGACTTCTTAGGATCCTTCACAATGTTTCAAATAGATTTAGACATGGCATAAGTCAACAATATACACTTGCAAAGTTGAGTAAGTTCAATTCCTTTTTATGTGTTTCATTAGGAAAATTAAGAACCAGGAAGTTGATAGTCCACTAAATTCCTTCTGCTGCCAAACTCATCTTGCTTCCACAGGAGTTCTTGTCTACTTTTCTCTAGTTAGATGAGCTGTTTCTCTCTCTCTCTGCACCTATTCAGGACTACATTCCTGTATTTCAGTCACTTTCCTCACTCACCTGTATCTGTAACTGCATCTTTTATTGCCTCTTTTGCAGGAGCGAAGCCTTCCCTCTGCTTGTCTTACTTCCCCTCTCTTCATCTTCTCTTTCTTTCATCTTCCTTCTCTTCCCCTCCCTCCTTCACTTGATGAAACATTTGGAGGCAATAAAAGAGAATGAAATACTATTACATAAAGGAACATAGATGGACCTTGAAAAACCTACCTGTGAAAAATTCAGCTTTCAAAGACCATATATTGCATGATTCCATTCATTATAAATATCTAGACTAGGCATATCTAAGTGGCTTCCCAGGTGGTGCTAGTAGTAAAGAGCCCGCCTGCCAATGCAGAAGACCCAAGAGAAGTGGTTTTGATCCCCGGGTGTGGGAGATCCTCTGGAGGAGGAGATGGCAACCCACTCCAGTACTCTTGCCTGCAGAATGCCATGGACAGAGGCGCCTACAGTCCATAGGTTTGCAAAGAGTCAGGCAGGACTGAAGCGACGTAGCACACAGGCATATCTCCACATGTGTTAGATTAGTGGATGTTTATGGTTTGGATGGGGTGGGAGAAGGTGATAGTTTGGGCAGTGAATAGGGAATGATTGCTAAAAAGCCTTCCCTCTGCTTGTCTTACTTCCCCTCTCTTCATCTTCTCTTTCTTTCATCTTCCTTCTCTTCCCCTCCCTCCTTCACTTGATGAAACATTTGGAGGCAATAAAAGAGAATGAAATACTATTACATAAAGGAACATAGATGGACCTTGAAAAACCTACCTGTGAAAAATTCAGCTTTCAAAGACCATATATTGCATGATTCCATTCATTATAAATATCTAGACTAGGCATATCTAAGTGGCTTCCCAGGTGGTGCTAGTAGTAAAGAGCCCGCCTGCCAATGCAGAAGACCCAAGAGAAGTGGTTTTGATCCCCGGGTGTGGGAGATCCTCTGGAGGAGGAGATGGCAACCCACTCCAGTACTCTTGCCTGCAGAATGCCATGGACAGAGGCGCCTACAGTCCATAGGTTTGCAAAGAGTCAGGCAGGACTGAAGCGACGTAGCACACAGGCATATCTCCACACGTGTTAGATTAGTGGATGTTTATGGTTTGGATGGGGTGGGAGAAGGTGATAGTTTGGGCAGTGAATAGGGAGTGATTGCTAATGAGCATGGAGTTTCTTTTGGGGTAAAAAGTGTTTTAAGATTCATGGTGATGGTTGCAAAACTAGTGAACATACTGAAAAACATTGAATTTTATATTTTAAAACAGTGAATTTTATAATGTGTATGTGTGTGGTCACTTGGGCTCAACTCTTTGTGACCCCATTGACTGTAGCCCACCAGGCTTCTCTGTCCATGGAATTGTCCAAGTAAGAATATTGGAGCAGGTCACCATTTTTCCCTCCAGGGGATCTTTCTGAACCAGGGATCGAACCCAGGTCTTCCTGTGTCTCCTGCATTGGCAGGCAGATTCTTTATCACAGTGCCACCTGGGAGGCTTGAATTTTATAATATATGGATTATATCTCAATAAAGCTGCTATTTAAAAAAGGAACTCTATATGTGTTTACACACACATATGTGTGTGTATATGTTTATACGCAGACATATGTTTACATATATGCGTACACACTGATCTATTGATACATTGATTACTTAATTTGTTTTGTAAACTGATTTATTCAGGGATCATGCAGAGCATGGCCACATTTTCTTCATATAATGTTAATAATAAAATAATTTTACCAATAAGGTTAGGATATAGTTGTTGTTCATTTTTATCATAAAGTTGTCAGAATTTATAAACTAAAAATGTTCGGTCATTTATAGCCTTCCATTTTTTAATGCATCTTTATGTCAAGAATAGTTTTTCTTACAATTCTCTAAAGCACTGAGGGAGACTGAATACATTTTTTTGTGCTAAAAATACATTTTAATTCTGGCTCTGATACTAGAAGTGGGTGTGGCCTTCAACTTTTCTGAATTTTAGTTTATTCGATATAAAATGAGTAAGAGAGTCAGATTTTTTGTAAAAATTGTATATTTACACAAAGTATTCTTCTTGATCTTTCAAGTTTTCTGAACTTCAGTTTCTGTAATCTATATCATGACACTGATCTACCTCACTATTTATGTAATTTAAACCAGATATTGCAATTACATGTCTTAGTACAGAACGTGGCACAGTGAGCAGCAGCTGTACAAATTATTCTTATCATTATTTTTGTTGTTACAACACAATTCACCTGTCACACATAGCACCCATGTCCTGGCACACAGGTCCTTCTTACCCTGCTTTTGTATCCTTGGTCCTCTGCCTTCAATTATATTTTTCCACTTAGTGCCTATTATATATTCAGGTTTATCTTTTAGAAACTGTGGCTGAAATAAGCAAACTGTATGATGTTTCTATACAGATAAATGTTGGTAAGTCTCTTTACAAATTTCTCACTATATTAAATTCTGAGTGGTACGTAGTTGTATGTATCTTCCTGCAAAAATCCATTTTTTTGTTGGGGAATAATATATATGAACACAGTTCAGTTCAGTCGCTCAGTCATGTCCAACTCTTTGTGACCCGTGAATCGCAGCACACCAGGCCTCCCTGTTTATCACCATCTCCTGGAGTTCACTCAGACTCACGTCCATTGAGTCTGTGATGCCATCCAGCCATCTCATCCACGGTCGTCCCCTTCTCCTCCTGCCCCAATCTCTCCCAGCATCAGAGTCTTTTCCAGTGAGTCAACTCTTCTCATGAGATGGCCAAAGTACTGGAGTTTCAGCTTTAGCATCATTCCTTCCAAAGAAATCCCAGGGCTGATCTCTTTTAGAATGGACTGGTTGGATCTCCTTGCAGTCCAAGGGACTCTCAAGAGTCTTCACCAACACCACAGTTCAAAAGCATCAATTCTTTGGCGCTCAGCCTTCTTCACAGTCCAACTCTCACATCCATACATGACCACAGGAAAAACCATAGCCTTGACTAGACGGACCTTAAGTC
>SJYT01018945.1:162889-270121 GCA_006410635.1 Cephalophus harveyi | reverse complement strand
ATGCAGAGGTTAAAAAAAAATTAAGGAGAAGGATTTATTTGTAGATGAAGTGGAGTGGAGACATTTTGAATCAGAGAAATTTGTAAAGGAGGAAAGATATGGAAAGCAGAATATGCTCATCCAAAGAGGTCCACGCCCTAATTTCTCTGATCTATAAAAATGTTAGTTTAAATGGCAAAAAGGAATTCAGGTTGCAGATGGAATTAAGGTTGCTAATCAGCTGATCTTCAAATAACTATCCTGGGTTATCAAATGGACTCAGTATAATCACTGGGGCCCTTAAAAGTGGAAACAGGAGGCAGAAGAGGAGAATTAGCCAGAGAAAGATATGACTATAGAAATAGGTACAGGAAGGTACAGTGTTGCCAGGTTTGAAGATTGAACTGGGCCACAATCCAAACAAATGGGTGACCTCTGGAAACTGGAAAGAGCGTGGAAACAGGCGTTCTCTGAGCCTTCAGAAAGCTACACAGCCAGGCCAGCATTTTTATTTGAGTTCGGTGAGATCCATGTTGTACTTCTAACATTCAGAATTGTAAGATGTATTTTTTTCTTAAACCACTAAGTTTTTGGTAATCTGTTACGGCAGCAATAGAAAGCCACAACAGAAGGGTATGGTGGTCTAGTTTCTATCCGTGGAAATCTGTGTTTTTAATGGAAAGGTCACTGACTCAGGACTTCCCTAGTGGTACGGTAGTCAAGACTTCACCCTCCAATGGAAGGGGTGTGGGTTTGATCCCTGGTCAGCGAGCTAAGATCCCCACATACCTTGGGGCCAAAAAAACCAAAGCATGAAACAGAAGCATTATTGTAACAAATTCAATACAGACTTTAAAACTGGTCCACATTAAAAAAAAAAAATCTTTAAAACAATCACTGACTCATTCATTCATCCGTTTATTGAACAAATAGTTGTTGAGTGCTTCTCCAGGCACAATTTCCGAAGCTGAGATTATAGCTATAAGTCAGGCAAGATGCCTGCCCTCTGAGAGCTCAGAGATTAGTGAGAGGCATGCAACAGACATGTAAACATTTAAATCATCAGACACGTAAAGACCAGAACAGATACATGATTCATTCCATGAACACTTACTGAACACCTGATGTGTGAAATCCTTGTTGCTATCACTTAGGGTGTAAGCTATGATCATTAAAGAAAGCAAAGAAAAGTTCTTCAAAGCAGAGGTCATGGAGCCTCAGCATCTAGTTTTCATTTCCACCTTCTTTTATTAGCTCATTACCCTGGGCAAATTACTTAGTCTCTATGTGTCTCAAATTCTTAACCTGAAAAATAGAGATAATAAAAGTTTTTAAATCATAAGGGTGTTATGAGGATAAATGGATTACAGTATTTGGAAAGCACTTGGTGTAGTGCCTGACTCATCATGCACATAATATGATTGTTTGATAAATTTAAAAGAATAGGGATACAGTGAGATTGTTTTGTCCACAGAGAATTCACTGTCTGGGGTGGAGAGGTGTATAAATATATTTTTAAAAATATGAATTATGAAAAATATTAGATCCTGACGTTCATATAAGTTGAGGTCTAGAGTATTGGGGACCATGAAAAGTATGTTTTCCTGGAAACATGGAGACTTATGCCTTTATGCTTGGAAAAATAACTCTCCCTTCCTTGTTCAGCCAGTTCACTCAACTCTGAGGAAGGAGCTGACTTGGCATCTTCCAAGCAATAGGAGCAGATGAGGTCATGATACAAGTTTTTGTCATCTTCCACAGGGTCCAGTATATAAGAAACAGAAAAAAGAATTCATTTTTCATAGATCCTTCATGTACATTTTGTGTGGGCTAGAGTCTCTAATGCTTCAGTTCAGTCCATTTCCAGCTTTTCAGTAAGATCACTATTTCAAACTAATAATAGATTCTGAAAGTATGTATAGGTTTGAGCATCCCTGGGCATGTGCACACACACACGTGTGTGTGTGTGTGTACGCTGGGTTGTAATATTGTGCCCCACTTCTAATTTCTATACTGCTGATATAACAGTGAAAAACAGGAGAGACAGGTCTACAGAACTGAGCAAGTAATCGATAGCAAAGCAAATCCTGTTAATTTATAAAGGATGAAACTACATAAAGGACAGAAAAAAAGTGAAAGAGGAGAAAGAGAAAAATATACCCAAGTGATTGACCCTGGGGATGCCCAGTAGCTAAATAAGAATCTTTGGATCCTGCTGAAATTTTTTCTTCTTCTTCTTCAAAACTGCCATTCAGGATACAGATATAAGATGTTTATGGCCAGGAGTACCTCTTCCTTAGACACCACCTCTGAAAACAACATCATTCCACGTAACTTCCTTTTGGTCTGTCTGTCCCATGGAGGGTATGGGAAGTGCCACTGCAGGCAGGGGAGTGAGCAATCGGGGATCCTAACCATGGGAACCCAGCCAATCCATGAGACCGTCCTCCTGGGACTGCAGTGAAAAGTAAAAGGAGAAGGGAAATTGAGGAGCAGCTATTAATCATTCTGGAGTGATCAGAAAATAATAATCTGGTAGCATTGCGAATGAGTATTTAGATTTTCAGTATCAATAAGCTCAGGGGGTTATCCAGACCCCTGGTGTGGTCCAGCACCCAGGCTGCATTTGAAGAGTAAGGTGAGGTTGTCACCAGTATCATGCATTCAGATCACTGCTTACTCCACCTTTCCAGCTGTCTCTCTCTCTCTCTTTCTGTATGACCTGCCTTCACATCTTCATGTGGTTTTCTCATCTGGAGTATCTTTCCCCCTTCTTTTCTGGATTTGGACACAGAGCTGACCAATCACTGCCTGTTCTTACAACTCACTCAGTCTTTCATTCATTCAGTGATGTCACTGAATGCCCGTCATAACGCATGCTATCATTCGGTTAGTTCTTGGTAAGTGCCAGGTGCAGGAATCATGCCTTGGTTTTGTTTATTACTTAATAATCCATAGTTTGTTTATTCTTGAAAAAGTATTATGAGATACTCATTTTTATCCCAGTTATCGACTAAGATCAAATATTAGGTAGTGCCAGAGAAGAACTTGGACATTGTTGAACTCCAAAACCTCTGGCTTAGAGCTTTAGCCACTGGGCTCCCTGGCCAGCAGTGCTGGGAGTAGGTGCTGGGGATCCTGACCTCATAGCACCCAGTTCCTCCCAGGAGTGCCTTCAGGTTCACTGGGCCAGACAGAGAAACTGATGATTTCTATACAGTGGAATGAGAACCATGGTTGGCGGGAGAGCTGTTGATTTGGGGTACAGGAGAGGAAAAGGTTCTTGGCAAGCCATTGAGCAAAATCTTAAAAACTGAATAGAGAGAACCAGAAAATGGTGTTCCTGGCAGAGTTAAGAGAATGTGCAGAGACACACACTATTTGGGGAACTGAATATGGTTCACTAGACTTGGGGGCTAGGGTGTGACCAATCTGCGGGTGGTTTATTAGGAAATGATGCTAGAACATTAGGAGAATGATTATAAGGACTTAGTATGTGGTGCTAGGATTTCTCATCCTGGAGGTTACTTCTAACTTACTTTTTATTGTAATATATTATAGTTGCTTTACAATGTTGTGTTAATTTCTACTGTATAGCAAAATGTATAACACTGTTGTTGTTCAGTTGCCCAGTCGTGTCTGACTCTTTGCGACCCCATGGACTGCAGCACTCCAGGCTTCCCTGTCCTTATTAGCCATACAGAGACATACACCCCTTCCCTTTGTGGTCATCTGAATGGGAAGAAGTCCAAATATGTGTTAAGGTTTCTTTAAAATTTTTATCCTGAGGACATCAGGGAGTCATCCATAAAGTGGATGGTAAAAAAATCAACCACTTCTGAAAGAGAATGAGTGGCAGGCAGTTAACTAGTTGCAAGACAGTGTTATGTTTATGTTAGAAGTTTAGAAAACGTGTTGAAGATCCCTAGAAGAAATGACAATGTGCTCCAGTATTCTTGCCTGGAAAATTCCAAGGACTGAGGAACCTGGTGGGTCACTGAGATGGTCATGACTGAGTATGCATGTGCACATGTATGATGTGACAGGTGATGTTAGAGGTTTAAAGGACATGCTAAAGAAACATGGAGATGGGAGATTTAGAACAGTCCCATGGGGTGAGAGGTCAAGGATGACACTGAAGAGTAACTCACAGTGTATGTGCAAGGGAATGCAAATTATCAAGGAAAAGAAGGGAGGGAGGACATTCCAAACAAAGAATAGAACGTGTTTGTAGGCAAAGAGCCAAAAAACAGCAAAGGGAACACTGAACAGATCTTTGGAAGATGGGAAAAAACAGATCCTTGGAAGATGGGAAAAAACAGATCCTTATCAGGGCATGGTGAGAGATGAGAAAAGCTTCAAATTACAAAAGGCTTATACACCCAGCAGATCTTCCCTGGTAGCTCAGATGGTAAAGCATCTGCCTACAAGGCCTACCATGTGGGAGACCTGGGTTCAATCCCTGGGTCGGGAAGATCTCCTGGAGAAGCAAATGGCAAGCCACTCCAATATTCTTGCCTGGAAAATCCCATGGATGGTGGAAACTACAGTTCCTGGAGTCGCAAAGAGTCGGACACGACTGAGCGACTTCACTATACACCCAGCTAAGCCATTTATGAGTAGTCCTGTAAGCTGTTATGAGACTTTGAAGGATATTTAGGAGACAGAAGTGAGCAAATTTGGTTTCTCGGACTATTGCTCTGGCAGCAATCGAGTAGGTGGATCAAAACGGGCGGGCAGCTAGTTATTGAAAACAATTAAAAAGAACTAGAAGACTATGTCAGTAATCCAGAAGAGAAGTGAGGAGGACCTCAACTAAAAGCATGGTGGTGAAATGGGAATGGGTGCAAGAATTTGTCATGTCACATGTAAAGAGGAAATGAAGATGACTCATGTTTCTGACTTTGGTGACTGGATGGAATCTGTCACTGAAGTAGGACATTCCAGAACAAAAGCCAGTTTTGCTTAATGATGCCTCCATACTAGATGTGACCAGTGTGGAATGTGTGTGGAACATTCAAGCTGAGATGTTCAGAAAGGTTTTTGAAATCCAGAGTTAAGTTATGATGTAAGTCATGACTGTGCATACCAATAAATGTGGGTTCCCTCGTTTCTTTGTATTTGATCCTAAACTGGTTGCTCTTGTTTACCTTTTTCTAAACAATCCTGTTTACACATAAGTCTGTTAGAGGATTCTTAGTGCCCAATTCTGAATTTAATGAGGCACTGCTTGAGTTTCACAAGCTATAAATGCAATACTCTAACAAAAATCTCAAGTAGACATTCTAACGTCATGAGGACTTGTGACTGTAGGAGAGATCCATTTTTTACAGAACTGCTAATACCCAAAGAGAAAACAAATCCTTGCTAATCAATTTCATGGTTTCTCAATCTCCTTTTTTTTTTTTTCTGGTACCATTGGCATCCTATCTGCCCAACCTGAACTCTGATCTCAGCCAGGGGTGCATTTAGACCAGCTCACCACCATGCAAGAAGCTGCTTCCACAGCCACTACCAACGCCCTTGATGAGGCACCCCTATTTCTTGGAGTCCGCCAGCTGGATAGACGGTGACACGCAGTGGCGCTTGGACAGCGCCTTGCAGAGGCGCTTCACGTGCTGAGCCTCATATGCAGCACCTCACATGCAGCGCCTCAGTCCTACCCTCATGGCGGACTTCTGGAATGGGAATTGTTGTCGCTGTTTTTTGAAAATCTCCTCTAACACAAGCACTGTGTTTGGCACTGGAGTTGTGGAGCTAATACCTACTGTTCAATAGTTGAAAGTGTAGAGGGAGAAAGGAGAAATATCCTATGACATTCCCTTATATGTGAAATCTAAAAAGAAATGATACAAATGAATTTATTGGCAAAATAGAAACAGACTCACTGATTTAGAGAATGAACTTATGGTTGCCAGTGGGGAATGATGCGAGGAAAGGATAGTTAGGGAGTTTGGGGTCAACAGGTACACACTGCTATATTTTAAATGGATAACCAACAAGGTCCTATGTATAGCACATGGAGCTCTGCTCAAACTGGATGGGAGCGGGGTTTGGGGGAGAATGGGTACATGTATATATATATGGCTGAGCTCCTTTGCTGTCTAGCTGAGACTATAACAACATTGTTAATTGGCTATACTCCAATATAAAATAAAAAGTTTAAAAAATACATTTTGAAGCAATGTGGAGAGCAAAGAAAAGTGGAAAGAGACAGGAAGCAGGGAGAAACACAGAAGGTAAAAAAGAAAGTCTAGAGAAGATAACACACAGAGATATTTACAAAACTATGTGAGGATACAAGGACAACCCTGGAGGTGTGCAGTTGAAGGTAATACGTGATTGACTTTAGAAAATCCCTCAAGTCATATTGCCTGCACTGTTTAAATTTTTTATTGAACTAGTGGAGCAAAGTTGTATATCTTACCTCATTTTCAACCTAGGCAGAGCTGATTAAAAGTCTAAGTAAACATCAGATTATTTTTTACCCTATGTGAAATTTGTGTAAGTATAGACTATCAATTTCCCTTTCTCTAAATGGAAAACTTAATTAGAAACCTTCCACTAGAATGAATGTATAGATTTTGAATATTTTCTTCATTTCTCATATTGCTGTAAAAAATAGAATGGCCTCTAGAGGTCGCTGATGGGCTAATTTGCAAGTGGGCGGCTCTGTAGTTAGTTTATCTTTGCTTAGAATTCTCCCTCTTAAAGGATTACATGTACATAAAAACTGGTGCGAACAAAAAGTCTCCTTTGACGCTTATGCATTATTCTAACCACCCATAGACAATCATTACCTGCTTCAGTATAATGCTGTTTCTGATGGAACACCTGGCAATATAGTTCAGTAGCTGGAATCATCTTGAGAGACCTTTAAAGAAATCCCTGTCAATTTATGGTGTTAAGTACCTCCTGATGAGGAGCATCACTGATGCTGGAGCATTACTGATGAATCACAGACTGTGACCCTAAAGAGAATTTAAGTCTAGTAAATCTATCCATTTTCCATATGAGAAACTGAAGCCCAGAGAGAAAATATGATTGCCCAAGGTCACTCAAAGAGTTAATTACAGAGTACAGATTAGAACTAACAAACCCTCATGTCCTCCCTGCCCCATTTTCTTTAGTCCAGAGATTTGAACTCTTGAGTTCAGCAAGTTTTGTTGATTAACCTTTACTTAGAGTCCAACACATGCCAGCTATATGTTTTGATGGATGCTGAGATGAATTGTGGTCTCTGATGTAGTGAGGACATGGACATGTATACAGGTGATTATAAAGAGGTTATATCGTAAGATAGAGGGACTTTCTTCTAGGGAACATAGCATGCTATTGGAGTACAAGAAGGGCACCTGTCTAAACCTGAATATTTTTTGGGTATTTAGAGATGTTTTCCTGTACAAAAGGATTGCTGAGATGATGGAAAAATTAGTGGAACTTATCCAGAGTGAGAGAAGATGCAGAGTGTAGAGAAAAGGGATGAGAAGGAAAGCCATTCCAGGTGGACTACAACAGCAGCTTTAAGACTGTGCCTTTGAGCAAGGCTGTCTTTCACTCTATTTGTTGTGTTTTACTCCTAGCTTCTTCTGGAAGATATGTCTTTAGGCACAAATGCAAATGCTTATTTGGACTAGTCATGTATCCCTAAGTGGATGAAATCAATCCAATGTAGAAAAAAATTGCAGCAATGTTAATTATGGGGAGTTGGAGGGTATGACCCTTTATAAAGGGAGAAATCAATACTTAGTTTATGGCAGTTACTGCTAAGGGGAACCAGTCCTGTCGAAATTTCAGTTTTTCAAAAGTTCTCCAACTCTGGGTTTTTGGATGAGATCCTCTGAAGTGTGAGCTGTTGGTGATTCTATACTTCATCTTTAAGACCCTCAGCAGGGCAACAATACATATCAAATTAATGAAGGCTAAAGTAATTGCAGGTATCATTATATTACCGATTCCTTGTGACTTTTCTTTGCGAAATAGAACAAAAAACACAGCTGTAGTAAAACAGTCACAACATACAAGTCAGGAGATTTGAATTTTACCTCTAAGTGATTGTGAGTGTTATGCAAGCAACTTAGTGTTCTCAGCTAAAAGTCATGAGTTTCCTAGATTAGTTAGTCAAGACATTTTAATATCCATATATGAGTTTTTAATTCCAAGGAAGCTCATAATATATGCTCAGATGTAATATGTTTTACTTTCTTCTCCGCCTTGTTCAGCTTGCATATTGCTCTGTAGGGTCTTTCTACCTCTGAGCCCAGTGTGGATGACTGGGGAGAATGTTCAGCAGCACTAAAGAAGGAGATCCAGTGAGCTCCATCCACCTTCTGCCTCCTGAGATCCTGTTTATACCTGGATTCCTTGCTCCTTCCTTCTGCTAGAACAGAGGAGTTACCCTATTTTATAGTGCTATTCCCCCCTACCTGGACTCTAGTTCCTTTACTTCCAATTTTCTCAGAAATCTTTCTTCTAGATTCTTTGATATTTCATTGGCTTCACTTATCCTCTCTTTGCAGGATCCTGTCTACTTATATATAAAATTTTAAATTAATTTTTATTGGAGTATGATTGCTTACAACGTTAGTTTCTGCAACACAATAAAGTGAATCCGCTACATACACACACACACACACACACACACACACACACACATATATACATTCCCTCTCTTTTGGATTTGCATTCCATTTAAGTCACCACAGAACACTGAGTAGAGTTCCCTGTGCTGGACAGTGGGTTTTCATTAGTTATCTGTTTTACACTTAGTAGTGTATATATTGGAGAAGGCAATGGCACCCCACTCCAGTGTTCTTGCCTGGAGAATCCCAGGGACAGGGGAGCCTGGTGGGCTGCCATCTATGGGGTCGCACAGAGTCGGACACGACTGAAGTGATTTAGCAGCAGCAGCAGCAGCAGTGTATATATTGGAGAAGGCAATGGCACCCCACTCCAGTACTCTTGCCTGGAAAATCCCATGGACGAAGGAGCCTGGTGGGCTGCAATCCATGGGGTCGCAACTGAGCGACTTCTCTTTTACTTTTCACTTTCATGCATGGGAGAAGGAAATGGCAACCCACTCCAGTGTTCTTGCCTGGAGAATCCCAGGGATGGCGGAGCCTGATGGGCTGCCGTCTATGGGGTTGCACAGAGTCGGACAGGACTGAAGCGATTTAGCAGCAGCAGCAGCAGCAGCAGTGTATATAGAGTAATTCCAGTCTCCCAATTCTCCCACCTTCCCTCCCCTCCTTGGTATGCACGCGCTTGTTCCCTAGATCTGTGTCTCTATTTCTGCTTTGCAAGTAAGTTTTCTGTATCATTTTCCTAGCTTCCACCTATAAGTGATATTATACAACATTTGTTTCTCACTTTCTGCCTTACTTCACCCTGTATGATAATCTCTGGGTCCCATATCTACATCTCTCCCAATTATTTCAGACTATTTAAACAATATAAAACTCCCCTGGATTCACTACCCCAGATAGCTCCTAGACTTTACACACCACATTCATGCAGTGGGGGCTCTATTTCCTAACCAACTACACATCCCACCCCTTTAATGTGACTTTCCTTCATACCACTGCACATCAAAATCACCATCATTCTTTCCATGAAATCTAGTACGTGTGATCAATACATGGCTCTAGATTTTGGGGAAGATTTTAACACTGTTTGGCACACCCTTCTTTAAATTCTCTCTTACAATGACTTTTTAATACCCTATATTCTCAAGTTCTTGTTAAAATTTTCCTTTCTTTTTGATTGTCTATTTCTGATTTCTTTGTGAGTGGGACTTTTACAGTGGCTGTGTAAGTATCTTGGTAGACCTTCTAGTCATCAACACAATCGTTTTACTGGTGAAAATTATATTTACCAATGTAAGTCTTTGGAAATTGACCTAAAGAATGTACATCAAACAGAGAAGCAGTAATACAAGAAAAACCTACTCAATCTTGGAAAGAACAGTGAGTCTGGGTCATTTGAACTATCCTCTTTGCCTACCTCTGTCAGCCCAACCCTCAGCTCTCTGTTATGGAAACATCACCACAAATAGTGTGGCCAAGGAAATGGGGCTCAGTCTCCCTTCAGCTCTCTGTCTAAGGGTATGATTCTTATCCTGGGAACTGCAGTTCACCTGCATATCTCATTCTCTCTGTGTCCATCTCCATATCACAGATGCTCTGGACTGGATGTAAGTAGCCAAGACAACCATGGTTTCTTGCCCCATCAGCTCTCAATATTAAGGGAAGGGTATCCTAGATGCAACAAGCTAAGAATATTGCGACCTTGAGTTTTCCTCCCCTTGGCTGCTTTAAAGGTTGAAGTTTCATGCCAGGAGGGGCAAACTGAGAAGACCAGAGGCTTCCATTTACTCCAGTGTCCACTCATAGAGTAGAGGTGTCACTCCAGCACAAGCGGGTTGTTGTCCCTGCCCCCAGCCTTCACACCTGCGCTGAGGTTCTAACCACGGTAAGACGCAGGACTTAAGGACTACTGGGTGCACAGTTCTGCCTGAAAGCCTGGACTCTGCTTGGATCAGGGCACGGAGAAGTTCATGCCTAAGCCAGGGAAAGAGGTGTCTGAGAAAGGCTCTCCTGGGGTCGCATTCATGCCTGGTGATCTGGAAGGCTGGGATAATCAGAGCAGAAAAAGAGTGGAAAGCATTCACAACAAATTCATGAGCAGAGGGCAGAAGTCTTACTATCTTAAGGGATCTAAGCACAACCTTTGATCAAATGTAGGATGTATAGTAAGTTACTTTGACTCAAGGAGGGACTTCCCAGGTGGCTCAGTGGTAAAGGCTCCACTTGCCAATGCCAGAGACACAAGTTCGATCCCTGGGTTGGGAAGATCCCCTGGAGAAGGAAATGGCAACCCACTCCCGTAGTCTTGCCTGGAAAATCTCATGGACAGGCGAATCTGGCAGGCTACGGTCCATGAGATCACAAAGGTTGGTCATGACTGAACAACTAAACACCGGCTCAAATATGACTTTAAGGGAGCCAGGTTCAAAAATAAAACTGTGATCTTCCTTGATGGTTGAGTGGCTGAGACTCCACACTCCCAATCAAGGGGGCCTAGGTTCACTCCCTGGTCCGGGAGCTGGATCCCATGTGCCACATGAAGACCCAGTGTAGAGAAATAAATAAATATTAAAAATAAACACAGACATTTGAAAAACAGCTGAACTTATTGCTGATGGTCCAGAAGGCCATAAAACCCAAAGCTGAACACTCCCTGGAACAGCCAAACTCCTGAACTATGAGTTCAGGGAACTTCTAAACTGTTAGACTTCGGCTGAATGCAAGCAAAAGGTAAACTCCCTGAGCTATGAAAGCCATCTCCAAATCCCCTAGAGATTTAATAAGGCTGAAAATCTTACTGGCTCGGATGGCTTAAGCACAACCTTGTTGTATAAGCATAAATGGTATATACTGAACCCAGGTGACTCCTCGGAAGCCATGCTAAGGATAATATCTGAAGTGACACCGTTCAGCTATTCAAATCTGCATAAAAATCCAAAGAGATCTGGTAAAGGTAATAACACAAAAAGCATAATTACCTATGTAGTTTCCTTTTTCAATAAAACGTGCATAAATTATTCCCAATGTACAGTTTTTAGAAAATAAATCGCATAAAACAATATTTACAAAATTACATTGTTTGGATTTTAGACATATAGGAATATTAGTATACTTGATAATAACAGCACAGAGAGGATTGAATGGGATGAAGCTATGTTGTAACAAGGAAATAGCAACAGATGGTAACTCAAATCCACAGGGGTAAATAAAATAAAGAGAACTGCAGGTGATACATAGAAGGTTAATCTTTGTTTCAAAAGAACTCTATAAATATTGTTGAGTCCTCCTTTGTTTTCTTAGCCTCTTTAAAATGCGTGATTATATACAACAATACTTAAACAGCATATTTTGGGTGTTTTTAACATATATTAAATTCATATATATTATTATAATAATGACACAGGAAAAGGGAAGACAACGGACCTCTGCATAAGTAATGTTTCTACATCTTACTGGAGTTAGTGTGAATTGGAAGTAGATGCTGATGTGGTGTATATTATAAGGTCTAGAGTAATTGTTAAGAAAATAACTTAAAACTTAGCTAAAATTTATTAAAGGGCTTAAAGTAGTGTACAAAATAGTATTCACTTAATGCAAAAGAAGGTGGTAAAGGAAGAACAGAGTTTCAAAATAATCATGAGACATAAAGGCATCCTTTGTAGTTCAGTTGGGAAAGAATCTGCCTGCAGTGAAGGAGACCCAGGTTTGATTCCTGGGCCAGGAAGATCCCCTGGAATAGGAAATAGCAACCCAGTCCAGTATTCTTGCCTGGAGAATCCCAACAGTCCATGGAGTCGCAAAGAGTTGGACACGACTGAGTGACCACTTTCATACTGTATTGGTGTTTTTCTTTCTGGCTTACTTCACTCTGTATAATCGGCTCCAGTTTCATCCACTTCATTAGAACTGATTCAAATGTATTTCTTTTTAATGGCTAAATAATACTCCATTGTGTATATGTACCACAGCTTTCTTATCCATTCATCTGCTGATGGACATCTAGGTTGCTTCCATGTCCTGGCTATTATAAACAGTGCTGCGATGAACATTGGGGTACACGTGTCTCTTTCAGTTCTGGTTTCCTCAGTGTGTATGCCCAGCAGTGGGATTGCTGGGTCATATGGCAGTTCTATTTCCAGTTTTTTTAAGGAATCTCCACACTGTTCTCCATAGTGGCTATACTAGTTTGCATTCCCACCAACAGTGTAAGAGGGTTCCATTTTCTCCACACCCTCTCTAGCATTTATTGCTTGTAGACTTTTGGATCGCAGCCATTCTGACTGGCATGAGATGGTACCTCATTGTGGTTTTGATTTGCATTTCTCTGATAATGGGGATCACAATAAACTGTGGAAAATTCTGAAAGACATGGGAATACCAGACCACCTGACCTGCCTCTTGAGAAATCTGTATGCAGGTCAGGAAGCAACAGCTAGAACTGGACATGGAACAACAGACTGGTTTCAAATAGGAAAAGGAGTACATCAAGGCTGTATATTGTCACCCTGCTTATTTAACTTAAATGCAGAGTACATCATGAGAAACGCTGGACTGGAAGAAACACAAGTTGGAATCAAGATTGCCGGGAGAAATATCAATAACCTCAGATATGCAGATGACACCACCCTTATGGAAAAAAGTGAAGAGGAACTCAAAAGCCTCTTGATGAAAGTGAGAGTGGAGAGTGAAAAAGTTGGCTTAAAGCTCAACATTCAGAAAACGAAGACCATGGCATCTGGTCCCATCACTTCATGGGAAATAGATGGGGAAACAGTGGAAACAGTGTCAGACTTTATTTTTTGGGGCTCCAAAATCACTGCAGATGGTGACTGTAGCCATGAAATTAAAGACACTTACTCCTTGGAAGAAAAGTTATGACCAACCTAGATAGCATATTCAAAAGCAGAGACATTACTTTGCCGACTAAGGTCTGTCTAGTCAAGGCTATGGTTTTTCCTGTGGTCATGTATGGATGTGAGAGTTGGACTGTGAAGAAGGCTGATCGCCAAAGAATTGATGCTTTTGAACTGTGGTGTTGGAGAAAACTCTTGAGAGTCCCTTGGACTGCAAGGAGATCCAACCAGTCCATTCTGAAGGAGATCTGCCCTGGGATTTCTTTGGAAGGACTGATGCTAAAGCTGAAACTCCAGTTCTTTGGCCACCTCATGCGAAGAGTTGACTCATTGGAAAAGACTCTGATGCTGGGAGGGATTGGGGGCAGGAGGAGAAGGGGACGACAGAGGATGAGATGGCTGGATGGCATCACGGACTCAATGGACGTGAGTCTGAATGAACTCCGGGAGTTGGTGATGGACAGGGAGGCCTGGTGTGCTGCGATTCATGGGGTCACAAAGAGTTGGACACAACTGAGCAGCTGAACTGAACTGATAATGAGTGATGCTGAGCATCTTTTCATGTGTTTGTTAGCTATCTGTATGTCTTCTTTGGAGAAATGTCTGTTTAGTTCTTTGGCCCACTTTTTGATTGGGTCGCTTGTTTTTCTGGAATTGAGTTGCAGGAGTTGTTTATATATTGTTGAGATTAATTCTTTGTCTGTTGCTTCATTTTCTATTATTTTCTCCCATTCTGAAGGGTGTCTTTTCACCTTGCTTATAGTTTCCTTTTTTTGTGCAGAAGCTTTTAATTTTAATTTGGTCCTGTGTGTTTATTTTTGCTTTTATTTCCAATATTCTGGGAGGTGGGTCATAGAGGATCCTGTTGTGGTTTATGTCAGAGAATGTTTTGCCTATGTTTTCCTCTAGGAGTTTTATAGTTTCTGGTCTAAAGATTGTAATGATAACCCTGTATGCGAGATAGCAAAAGAGACACAGATGTATAGAACAGTCTTTTGGACTCTGTGGGAGAGGGCGAGGGTGGGATGATATGTGAGAATGGCATTGAAACATGTAAATTATCACATGTGAAATGAATCGCCAGTTCAGGTTCGATGCATGATACAGGGTACCTGGGGCTGGTGCACTGGGATGACCAGAGGGATGGGATGGGGAGGGAGGTGGGAAGGGGGTTCAGGATAGGGAACACGTGTATACCCATGGCAGATTCATGTCAATGTATGGCAAAACCAATACAATATTGTAAAGTAAAAAAATAAATAAAACTGAGATAAAAAAATAAAGTAAGAATAACCCAGCTAACTCTCAGATTCTTTGAGATTCAGAGAATGTCATTGCCAAAAGAAGTTTTGAGCCCAAACCCGTCATTGAACAGGGGAGGAAATTTTCTAAAGAGAGATGACCTTCCCAGAGTTGAGCAACAGTTACATTTTGTCAGAGCTAGGATTAACCCCAAGTGTTTTAGCTTCTAGTTCAGTGCTTTGAATTGTGCGTGAAAATTTATAAATAATACTTTGTGTTTATATCTCAACTAACAAACTTTTGAGCACAAAGTCCTATAGATTAGATGTCCAAGTTGTCTTATTCAACTTTGGCTTACATTTTTTTCCAAAATACTTTCACCTTGTGAAATTACCTTAAGTGATTTTTCTGATTTTGGACTTATACTTGCAGGCTTACACCTACAAAAGGAAAAAAATTCTCTGTATATTGAAATAAAAACTTGCTGAGACTGGATATATATATCATCTATATATAATCTCATATGTATATGTGTATGTATACATTTTACTGATAAATGCTCTTACAGCACTAGCAATAATATATCATGTGCAAATTAGTGTCTGAATTAATGTTGTGTAGCTAGAGCTAGAGAAAAGGAATCTATTTTATTACATAATAAAATGTTTTTAATTGTTGAACTAGAACAGCTTTATTACATACCATTACTTTCGGAAACAACACCAACCTTTTCATTGATCAAAAAATGTCATCATTCATAGAAAGCTTGAAAATAAACTCGAGAATAATACTCCTAAAAGGGTGGAAGAAATGGAACTGAAGTGACACAAGTATGGTTTTGAATACAAAGTGGGACATAATTAAGGAGCAGGTTTATAGCAGACCTTACACACATTTGGCTTTTTGAAGTCCGTTGTTTATACACGAACTGTGAAGTATTAGCTTGTGTTTTTATTTTAATTCAGAAATGAGAGTTTCTATAAAATACAACTTTCAAGGAAATAAAGTGAGGCTCATTCTCTCTCTCTCGGTTCTTTAATTAAAGACACTTTTTGATGCTGTGCATTGTCTTATTTTAGATTTGACGTCAAGGAAATGTCCTGTGTTAACATGTTGGTCTTTTTACTTTATGCATATATGTATATTTATGTAATATACTTTATGTAATATACTTTAGGCATACATGTATATACTAGCCATATTATATACATACATATGTATATATATACACATATGTATATATATACACATGCATGATAAGAATATTTTCAAGGGATGGTTCATGGTAATAAGTTGCATAAAGCTTTACAGTTATAATGAACCAATGCATTTAAAAAAATACTCTTACCAATAATTTGTTTGCTCAATTCTTCCTTTCCAGGGACTATCTAGATGTATTTGTTCATTTGGCTATTCCAGAAGTATTCATTGAATGCCTCTGTGTATCAGGAATCATGTTCATGAGACACACCCACACCTTGCCATTTTGGAGTAGATAGTCTAAAGAAAGGACAGATAGTAAATGAGAAGTCAAAATCAAACTGTGTTGAATTTTTTTTTTCACTTGCAAAATGGAAATAATACCATCTGCTTTTGTTCTTCCAAAAGTCAAATGAGATGACTGAATATGAGCAAAAAGTTCAAAGTGTAACTTGAGCAGAATTCAGTAAGTGGATTTTGAAAATACCATATTAAAAAAGATCTTTGCTTCTCCTTCCTTCATTTGTGAGGTAAAAAAACTAGAAAGTTAGAAAGTCTACTGAAAAGTTATCCCAGTTATAACTTTGCTTAGCATAAGAAAGCACATCCCTAGGACAGAAGCTATGCCCCCAAGCTGTATGTTGGTTTTGCTAATAATTGCTGCTAGGTGAATGATTTTCTGCTCAGTTGGGGAGCAGAAACACATATGCTTTTGATTGTGAATTCTACTATTAATGTTTCATTCTTCTCTATCTGAATGATTATGTTGAGTCCCTAATCATGAAAGTCTTCCCAGTAAAGGATCATAGCCTCAGGTATGATCAATTAATTATTTTAGGTTATAGAGTAAAAGTCTAGGGGAAAGTCTTAGGTTGGGAAGTGGTTAGAGATCTGCTTAGAGGCAGCAAGGTTTTAGTGAGGATGGAGATGAACCCCCAGACTCTTTCTGTCCAACTCTTATTTCATTCTCTCACATGCTACTAACAATTAGGTAAGTGAAAAGAATCTAAAGAATGGGATATGGACATTGAACAAGGGGAGATGGGAGAACTCAAAAGGAAAACAGAAAGTAAAGGATATAAAAACTCCTTGTCTTTAAGCATGTCAGTGAGAAGCTTCTGGCATAATCTTCAGTTAGAGTGAAAACTCAGTAGCAAGCATTTACCCTCAAGTTCCTTCTGACAGAAGGTATATAATTGCCCTAGAAAGCCGAAAGAAGATTCAGGGAATGGAATTTATACGGCTCCTGCTGAGTGATGTTGATGCATTGGAGAAACTAAATGAAAGAGGGTGGGTGATTAATCTCCAACTGAAGACAAAGGCTGAAAGCCAGAGGGCCTCTTAAATAACATATAAGTGACTTTTATCTATTGAAGTCCAAAAAAAGCTAAGGGGCAGGTGAGGGAATTAATTATGAGAGTGACAGAACTCCGAAAGGGCTGAAATTTTAGTCCCAGCAAGTTTACTGTGTGGGGGTCACAGCCCCGGATAAAAGATGTGGAGTGCTGAGACTTAGGGTGAGGTTATACAGTGGATGTACTTGAACTCTACATCACCCTGAACTCTATGCCCGTGGAAGTTACTCGCTGTTAGGCGCTAGTCCTTCCCAGCTTGCAAACAATGCCGACACCTTCATCTTGCAAGTCTGCACGTGTTCGCTCTGATGACAAGACGACAGTCAAGTCACCACCAAATACAGGAAAGTGCTGGAGCCGTGAGGGAGGAAAGGGACAAGAGTTTGCTGAGCCTAGTTAATTTCTATTGGCAGGATCCAGGGGTATATTGAGGCTTGTGTTCTGAGACGGCTGGGTTTGAAGATGGAATAATAAATTGGAATGAGGGAGAGTTACAGAAAAAATTGCTCATGGGAATAGTTTTCCAAGCTACATTGTTTAAAATGCTAGGCAATACCTAGGAAGGTGATATTTACCCATTGCCAGGACGGCTCTTAGAAGTTTGGAGAAAGTGATGGCCCCTAGAAATGAAAGACAAGTGCCACAATGATCCTATTCTGTTCTATGAAAAGAGATCAGAAGATGAAGAGAAGGTGAGTTTAATGTCAGAGCAGATGTAACACTTGAATGCTCTGTGTTCTTTGGGAAAGCCTAGCTGCATCCTTGGGCTTCCCCAGTGGCTCAGTGGTCAAGAATCTGCCTGCAGTGTAGGAGACACAGGAGATGCAGGTTCAGTCCCCGGGCCAGGAAGATCCCTTGGAGAAGGAAATGGCAACTCCAGTATTCTTGCCTGGAAAATTCCATGGACAAAGAGCCTGCTGGGCTGCAATCCATGGGGTTGCAAAGAGTTGGACACAACTGAGAGACTCAACTGAACTGAGTGACTCAGTACACACACACACAGACACACACACACACACGCATGCATGCACACACACATGCACAGATGCATCTTAGAGCATCCCAGGTGGTACAGTGGTAAAGAATGTGCCTTCCAATCTAGGAGACACAGGTTCCATCCCTGGGTGGGAAATATCCCCTGCAGTAGGAAATGGTAATCTACTCCAGTATTCTTGCCTGGAAAATACCTTGAACAGAGGATCCTGGTGGACTACAGTCCATTGGATTGCAAAGTCGTACACGACTGAGCACACAGATGCATTCTGCTTACCAGAGCAGCACAGTGACACTCAGAAGTCAGAGGTGGCCATCTGTCTTTTGTGCGTGTGTGCTAAGTCGCTTCAGTCGTGTCCAACTCTTTGTGATGCTGCAGACTGTAGCCCACCTGGCTGTTCTGTCCATGGGATTCTCCAGGCAAGAAACTGGAATGGGTTGCCATCTACTCCAGGGGATATTCCCAACCCAGGGATCGAACTCACATGTCTTATGTCTCCTTCATTGGCAGGTGGGTTCTTTACCTCTAATGCCACTTGGGAAGCCCCCTGTCTGTTGTGCTGCTGCTGCTGCTAAGTCACTTCAGTCGTGTCCAACTCTGTGTGACCCCATGGACAGCAGCCCACCAGGCTCCCCCGTCCCTAGGATTCTCCAGGCAAGAACACTGGAGTGGGTCACCATTTCCTTCTCCAATGCATGCATGCACATTAAGTTGCTTTGGTCCTGTCCGACTCTATGCGACCCCATGGATAGCAGCCCACCAGGCTCCTCCATCCACAGGATTCTCTAGGCAAGAATACTGGAGTGGGTTGCCATTTCCTTCTGTTGTAGGCAAGGGCTAATAGTAGGACTTGGTAGAACTGGGATTCTTGATGAGAATGGCAGTGACAAAATCCTGAAATGATAGAGGCTTGGTGGCCGGGTTTAACAAAGTGGCTGTGATTCCTCTCATGAATGCTAAGATTGTAGTGGTAGCTGCAGGGTATGGCACACTGACTGTTGAAGAGATATGGAGATGGCTAATAGAACACAGCACCCTTAGGGGTAAGATAGATTAAAAGCTGAAACAGTTATGCTCAAGTTATATAATCAAAGTGTATCAAGGTTGGATGATCAGGAAGCTGAGGGCAGATGCATCAGTGATAGGTTTTTTCCCCCTGCCTAATTTTTGGATCTGAGATAGTTCAGACTTGAATGTCCCAGACCACAGAAGAGGCATAACCCCCAGGAAGAAAGATCCCAAAACACTATGATATGGGTACATGGTAATGACTCCCCTATTGGAAATAGGTAGGGCTACTGATACATGGTGAGAACAAAAGTTAATATATTTGACATTGAGATAATCCACTGAGGCATCTTTGGGGAATCTCTCATATAATTTTAACCAAGGATAGTGCCCAGAGTCTAAGAAGGGCATGATCACTGAGAGTTAAGAATTCTCAAGGATGCAGGGTCTCTGTACCAGGTAAGCCATTTGGACCAGTGGAGGTACCAGTATGAGTAACAGAGGGAGAAGCTGATGAGTGTCAGCGCAGACTCAAGGCCAGCTGCAGTGGCACAGATTGTCTCACTAGTGTTTCTCTTAAGGAAACATTTTCTCTCGGGAAAGAGACCAAGCAGAATCTGGGAAAAATCGTTTCCAGAAATTATCCTATAAAGCACACGAAGAGACTGTAGATGTTGCTGCGCTGTGCCACCCTTCAGGACTCTGATTTACCCCTGCTGCAGAGAAGACGGTGGCTGCTCATAGCTGAGTCCCTCTCATGAATTTATCTTCGCTAAGTGGAGCAGTTTTGCCCAATGTCACTTTCTCCCCAAGAGCCGTCTACCTCCAATGACTGGTTAACCTAAGCGTGTAGCGTCCTGATCAGTTTTGCTCAAGGCTGAACGATNTCTTAAAACATTATTTGAAAACATGAGCTCTGTATCATATTCTGATATAGATAGACCATATTTTACTTTAATCTTTCTTCTATTTGGGGAAATTTTAAAGCATTTCCTATTTATCTGTAACATAAATAGCTATTCAATAAATGTATTGGCAGATAAATGTTAGTCTAATTTTTATCTGTTATTCAGTGTGAAATTATTTCTAGAGAAGAAATTGCAAGCTAATTATTATATGAACTTGTTAAAGGATCTAAGTACATATTCCAAAATACTTCTCCATATGTTGTAAAGATTTACACTCTCTCTGTTAATGCACATTTTATGCCACAATTAGCAAAATTAAAAATTAATTCTTTTTTAAAATTGCTAATCAGGTAGATTAAAACAGTACATTTTTGAATGTACATTATTTTGACAACAAATGAAGTATTTTGTTATGTTCTGGCTTGGTAAAATAATTTGTAAGTTTCTATTTCACAAAGAATTCTGTTAGTATGTGTAAATCAGTGGATTGTGGCATATAATCTGTGTCCCATTCATAAAGACTATTGACAAGGAATCTTGGAGAAGACTTCTTCTTTGTGCCTCACTCAGTGTGACTGAGAAAATGAAAAGGGCTACTGAATTTGTCTGAAATCCATTGTCTTATTCAAGACTGTGTTGTCAACAGAATCCATCAGAGGAAAACAAACATCACATTTAGGACGTGATGAAAATTCATGTGCACAGGACCATAGGATTTCCTAGAAATAAAATGGAACAAATACCAATAAGCGTGGTTTCTGTCTCTTATACACATCTAGATGTGTATAAGAGACAGGGTTAATATTTCTATATTTAAAACCAGAGAACATTTTAAAAATGGTTCCAAATTTATAGTATGCAAAATTCTCTTCCACACACAATTAATTTATGATTCATTGAATAGCTCTGATATTTTGAATACAGATAGATTTATTAAAATGCATGGGCTATAATTTAATGGCTGGTTAGCTGGCACTCTTCCTAGTCCCCCATTGTTGAACTTTAAAAATATGTTTTAATGAACAATTATCATTTTGTATTCACAAAGCACATTGTTGAGAAAATAGCTGGAAAACATTATATTACCTAGATTATGTAGATTTTTATATTTTCCTGGTGACAGAAACTAAGATATTTGTCTCCTAAAATTTAGCCCTATGAGCAAAGTTTGTTATTTGTGAACTTGTTTACATAGTTCCAACCATATCTAGAAGTATTTTCAGAGCCAGTCATGGATTTGTGGGTTTAATTAATTATGTGACTCCTTAATTCTATTTTATATTCATCTTTTAAGTTTAATTAATATGTAAACCCACTGTAACATGATAATCAGAGTCAAAATAATTGAATTGCATAAAATGTGAACTCATAGCTTTGCAAGGTTAATGACATGAATAAGCTAGGTCTGTGATGCCACTAGACCAGGAGTTTGGTGCTGTCTCTGGGTTATCCAAATTCACGTTAGTCTTCAACAGTATCTTGCAGCTGGGTTGTAGTTGTTCATTCAAGCTTAAATGTTTATTGGGAAGATGCTGGGTCTCCTGGCTGCTGATATTTCTAGAATGGAGGGAGCAAACTTCAGGGATCTCATAGGTAGTTGGCACAGTTTCTCCATTCTGATATGCAAAAGTGGAGGCACAAAAAAATTGGGAATATGGGGACCTACTTTCCTGCCTGGACTTTTCCTCTAAGCCTTTCCTCCATTCCTATCTCTGAAGATGAAAATATTAGCTACCACTATTTAAGAGTGGGAGCTGGGCAGAGGAGCTAAATTGCCTGTCATATACCATTTTAATATATAATATTTCTGAGCCTGTTACCAAGATTTTATAGTATTAGTATCCTATAATGTACAAGATGTATTGGCAGGTTTAGATTTGAACAGAACTGAATATAGACAGATACAATGAAACATTGGATTGCCTTAATGATTCTTTAAATTATTTATTTTTCCATCAACAAATATTGTCTGTTTTGTCAGGCACTGTGCTATACCTTAATCAATAATAGTGAACAACAACAACAAAAAATAAAACTCCTTATCCTCACAGAGGTCATTGTCTGATTGTCAAGAAAAGGTTGTAAATCAGCAATTCTGTATTGAATAATAAGTGCTCTTGTGTCAGTGATAGAAGCTGAGAGTACAGTGATAGAAGATAGAGTACAGAAGAATATTCCATTGTAGCTGGAAAAAATTAGACATATGGAACCAGTAAGAGATGGGACTAGATTGAATAGGGCTGGTTATATATGTAATTTGGACCAATCTACAGTTTGAGGGAATACTTTAGTATACAGAACTTTCGTGATATTTCATTTCATAGTTTATATAAAGGAAGGATGTTGGCATTTGTGCACTTGGCTTTCGAGGAGTTAGCAATTAGATTTGTTTGTTAAAATAGTGCTTAGAAGTGAAGCATGGGATCAGCCTCAGAGTATTTTCTGATCTACTCTACTGTATTAGGGTGTGCGTGCCCTGTCATTCAGCTTCTGCCTCTTTGAAACCCCATGGACTGTGCCAGGCTCCTTGGTCCATGGGATTTCCCAGGCAAGAGTACTAGAGCGGGTTGCCATTTCCTCCTCCAGGGGATCTTCCTGACCCAGGGATCGAATCCGCGTCTCCTGTGTCTCCGGCCTTGGCAGGCATATTCTTTACTGCACAAGCCACCCGGGAAGCCCATTATGTAGTAGAGTAGACATGAATTTGTCTGCCTTTTCTCAAACATCTGCCTCACTTTGTGATTGTTCACGTGGACCTCTCAATTTACTTTGAGAGGAATAAGAAATATTGTATTTATTTACAATAAAGATTTCTCAAGAGGAAAAATCCATGTGTGAAAAAGAGAAATCCAGTCTTCCATACAATTTCAGACCCGGTTTGAAATCCAAAGATCTTTGGCCACCTCTGTTGTAAACCAGTTTTCTGGATCACATTTCTTCCTACTCTGACCTATTTTGTATAGATCCCAAACATCGTCTTCAAACTAAGGTTATGAGTCTAAAATGCCCTAATGTGTGCATAAGTATACTTTGGATAACACTGCAGTGAGAGTTCAGAGAGAGAGAGAGAAAGTGGCATTATGCTTTTTCTATGTATATACTATGAAAAATAGAAGTATTCCTTAAAAATCTGAATTTATTTTGGGTGGATATGTGGATGTGGTTTGACAAGTTAATATCTGTATTTTGAAAAAAAGTATATAGTATATCATTTAGGATGAGTTCTGATAATACAAAACAGAAAAGTCAATACAAAAAAGATAGGAATTTATTCTCTCACATAAAACAGGTCCAGAAGCATGTAGGTTAATGCTGATGTAACAGCTGCAGTCATCAGGGTCCCGGTCTACTCCTGCTTTTCTGCTCAACTACCCTGGTGCTTACCTTCAAAACTAGGAATACTTCATGTTTTATTATGGCTACTGGAGCTCCAGCCTTTTCAACCTTTCAACCCACAACCACACTGCAGAACTCTCAGAGTAGTTTGCAGAGACAGCCAATCCCTGGAGTTTAGCATCAGTGGCTCTCCAGCCCGGAAGCTCCCTGACTTAAAGACTGTCTTTCATGATCTTCCATTATTCCTTAACTCTATCTCCATAGACACTCTCCAGTCACAACCAAAAGCTCTAATATGGAGGCCATGCAAAGTAAGAGATAAGGCAACATAAAACTCTGAAGACAAAAGACACACGCCCTCTGAACAGGATGAATGAGAAAGGAAAGGGAGAAGGCATTTCCTACAGCTGAATCATTTCTCTTGAAACAATCTTCCTAGAAATTCCATACAACTCTTTTATTCATATATCATTGGCTATAACTTGTCATGTTCAACAGCAGTGGTAAGAGAGGCTGATAAATTTAATAACTAGACATGTCCCAGACTCAAATAAAATGAATCATCCTACTAAGGAAAGAGGAGGATTTTGCATGGAAAATGAAAAAGTTTACCATAAACTGATACTTTTGTCTGTGAATAGCAGGAAATATAACTAAAAGTGAATCCAGCAGTAGACTGTTTTTTAATTTCAGGTATCAATAAATAAATATCAATTTGGTAGTTTAGGCTTTCCGCACAGCTCAGCTGGTAAAGAATCTGCCTGCAATGTGGGAGACCTGGGTTCCATCCCTGGATTGGGAAGATCCCCTAGAGAATGGAACAGCACTCACTCCGGTATTCTGGCCTGGAGAATTCCATGGACTGTATAGTCCATGGGGTTGCAAAGAGTTGGACATGGTAGAGTTCAGCATGGCTGTGTTATCCTCAGTATTGGCATATTCACTTGGGCAATTCTGCACAGGGTTTCATTTCCAGACTTCATGTGCAGACTTCCATTTCCAGAGGAAAAAGGAGAGATGTTTGCTCTATTCATGAGCTGAGAAGAATTACCACCACCCCCCACCCCCCTGAGAGTGTCCCAGCAGTCTTCCCATCATATCTCACGACCCAGCATTGGGTCAGAAGCCTGTGCCTACAGGATCAGTTCTTTAATTTGCAAGGCCAAAGTCAAAATGAAAGTTCAGGGCTCCTTGCTAAAAGTGAAGAATTTCAAGATGAAGATGACAATGGACTAAACCAAACATGTATGCGTGCATGCCAATCCAATTCAGTCATGTCCAACTCTCTGTGATCCCATGAACTATAGCCTGCCAGGCTCCTCTGTCCATGGGATTCTCCAGGCGAGAATACTGGAGAGGGTTGCCATTTCCTCCTCCAGGGGATCTTCTTTCAATCTCAGGGACTGAACCCGCATCTCTTATGTCTCCTGCATCGATGGGCAGGTTCCTTACCACTAGTGTCCCCTGGGAAGCCCAAACCAAGCACGAGGGCCTTCTAAATATGCCCATGAAAGTCGGTCTTTTCTGTCTCAACAGGTCAGCTGGCAAGGACAGTGAGTTTAGCATGTTTGACTTGAATGACGAAGATTCACACTCTGGGGCTAGAAGGTATCTTGCCCTCCATGAAAGATGTGTCCTCTGTAAGAGAACATAAACTCAGGCTTCTGTTGTGAAAGAAAGTGGGACCAGTGCTTGTTGTACAGACAATCCTGGTGTGTTACCCAGGATATTATGAATTTGGAGTTATATTCTCCTGGAAGGAGAAAACAATGTTAACTCCCAAATATCATAAATCATGTTGAAAAATGAAAACAGCTCCTATTTAAATGAGAAAAGTAAGTGGAAAGACCTAGTGGCTTTGATTTTTAATTATTCATAAGTAATAATGATCAAACAGTATGCCTAAGCATGTACTCCTGGTGAACTATTAATATACAACTAGGAAGTTTATTGGAAAAGGCAATGGCACCCCATTCCAGTACTCGTGCCTGGGAAATCCAATGGATGGAAGAGCCTGGTAGGCTGCAGTCCATGGGGTTGCTAAGAGTCAGATATGACTGAGTGACTTCACTTTCACTTTTCACTTTCATGCATTGGAGAAGGAAATGACAACCCACTCCAGTATTCTTGCCTAGAGAATCCCAGGGACGGGGAGCCTGGTGGGCTGCCGTCTATGGGGTCGCACAGAGTCGGACACAACTGAAGTGACTTAGTAGTAGCAGCAGCAGGAAGTTTATGTCCTCACACCCATCACAATTGATGAAAACTACGACTGGGATGACAGATGTAGGTTGTGATCAGAGTCTGATTTCGAGGTGGGCTGCAAGCCTCCACAAACAGGAGAATATTCCAAAACAGATATAATCAGGTGTTCATTTCGTTTCTGTGGACATTTAGTCCCAGGTGGCTTAGTGGTAAAAGAATCTGCCTGCCAATGCAGGAGACTTAAAAGATGCGGATTCAAGCCCTGGGTGGGGAAGATCCCCTGGAGTAGGAAAGGGCAACCCGCTCCAGTATTCTTGCCAGGAAAATTCCATGGGCAGAGGAGCCTGGCGGGCTACAGCCCGTGGGGTCTCAAAAAGTCAGACATGACTGAGCACACACTTACTTTCCCTAAATTAGAGATTGATTCATATGTGTAATTAGGGCTTCCCAAGTGGTTCAGTGATATAGAATCCACCTGCCAATGCAGGAGACACAGAAGATGTGGTTCAGATATAATCAGGTGTTCATTTCGTTTCTGTGGACATTTAGTCCCAGGTGGCTTAGTGGTAAAAGAATCTGCCTGCCAATGCAGGAGACTTAAAAGATGCGGATTCAAGCCCTGGGTGGGGAAGATCCCCTGGAGTAGGAAAGGGCAACCCGCTCCAGTATTCTTGCCAGGAAAATTCCATGGGCAGAGGAGCCTGGCGGGCTACAGCCCGTGGGGTCTCAAAAAGTCAGACATGACTGAGCACACACTTACTTTCCCTAAATTAGAGATTGATTCATATGTGTAATTAGGGCTTCCCAAGTGGTTCAGTGATATAGAATCCACCTGCCAATGCAGGAGACACAGAAGATGTGGTTCCCCTGGGTGGGGAAGATCCCCTGGAGGAGGAAATGCAATCCACTTCTGCATTCTTACCTGGAGAATCCCACGGACAGAGAGGAGCCTGGCAGGCCACAGTCAATGGGTTTGCAAAGAGTCATACATGACTTGGTGACTGAGAAGAAGCCACACACAGGAGAAGGAAAGATCATTTATTGAATATCTGCTGTCTGTCAGATGCTCACTTGTGCTTCACTATGCCATGCAATGCATTCAAAACTCGTGTGAAATAGATCTAATTATTCTCATTTTGTGAGTAAGAAAGATTCTAAACTCCATCTCCAAGGTGAGTAGCTCAGCTGTGTCTGACTCCAAAGGCCAAACTCACACAATTTGATTTTTATGGTCCAGACTCATCTTTAGAAATATTTGATCTGAGGGACTTCCTTGGTTCAGCGGTTAAGATTCTGTACTCCCAATGCAGGGGACACAGGTTTGATTCCTGGTTGGGGAACTAGGATCCTACATGCCACCTGGCACAGCCAAAAAAGTAAATATTTGATCTGAGATTGTGGGGAATTTGATCTGATTGTCACATTCTTATCTAAGGCTGGTCTGTCTTTTCAAAAATGGCTCTTCATCAGCATCTTGAAAGTCATGGAATGCCAATCCTTGCTACAAGTACAGACGAATTGAGATGGAAAGAAATATGTTTCAGGGAAGATTTTTCAAGAAACATTACAAGAACACATAAGAAAATAGACTTAATTATAGAGGATGTGTAAAATTTTGCATATGTTGAGTTAGCTACTATAGCTTTAGGGTTTAAAAAGGCAAGCCAGAGGGGAATATACTGAGGGAATGAGAGAGGAATCAAGCATTCGTGAAAGGTTCTGCTATGTAGTTCTTAAAGAATAATCTTTCCTGAGCGTGACATTTATAAAGCTTTTAGACTGGAGTTGACTGACAGCTGTATAGAAAAATCGTGTTTGAGAGAAGACACTGAAAAACAACGATTTTCTACACTTTCTTAGGCGGATATGCGGAAGTGGTTATGGGCATGGATTGAATTGCATCCTTCCCAAATCGAAATGTTGAAGTTCTAACCCCAAGTGCCTAAAAATGTGGCTGTTTGGGAATCAGGTTGTTTCAGATGTAATTAGCTAAGAAAATAAGGTCATTAGAGTGGGCTCTAATCCAATATAACTGATGTCTTTATTAAAAGAGGAAATTTGGACCCAGCCAGAGAGATGCATAGAAGGAAAATGATGTGAAAAGATATAGATCAGTACAATAATTCTTTTTTTCCCGTTACATTAAATCTGCTTTAAATTTACCCATTGAGATCTTTGTTTCAGTAGCCATATATTTTCTGTTCTCACATTTCATGTGTCCTTTTTTTCTGACATATTGTCACTGTATGTAATTTCTAGTTACCTTCTGAAGTTGTTATGCTTGTTTTTAACTCCTTGACCAAACATGCCTAAAAGTTTCATGAAATATATCTTCTAATTACAATATCTGAGTCTATTTATGTTACTTGTTTATATTTCCCCTGCTGAGTTTTTACCTCCAGTTACCTGTTACCCAGCTTGCATGATTGACTTTGATCTTGTATTTGAAAATTTACTTGAAAATTAATTTGAGCTCAGTTTGATATTCTCCTCCTCTAGAAAAGAGGGATTATATCGTGTTTAAGTCCAGAGGGTGCCTGAAGACAAGGATAGTGTGCAAACCATGTTTCCAAGTTACAGCTTTAAGGTTTTCCTCATGATTTAAATAATGTGAACAAAAGGAGTAGGTTGTGTGGGTTTTCCTGTTTTTTTTTTTTTTTTTTTTTGTTTATCTTTACTGACAAGGCACAGAGCCTTTTCTGGTCCCATCATGAAACTTAGATTCTTTATCAGGCTCTGTACCTTTGTCAGGGCTGAGATGCCAGTTTCTGTCCCCCTGGCCACTGCAGGCTGCCCAGAGCACAGAACAACCCCACAGATAATAATAATGTCACAGTAACAGCCAAATGCTTTGAGGACTAAAGTGGCGCTCAAAGTCCCACTTCTCCTCTTGGGATTGTGGTGTCTCCTGGATCTTGACCTTACCACTTGCACGGTGTTCGTTTAGCTTCTTGATACTTTAATGAAAGGTGCGCTTCTTATTTTGTTCACCTTTGAACAATATTTCAGCACAAGGGTTGCTCCAAATGACATAGCCTATAATTACTTGAAGGAGAAGCTTCAATTTTCTGTGAATTACAAAATATTCAAAGCTTCCTTTTATATTTGGTAATAGTACAAAACATATTTCAAGTAATTTTTATTGATTCTAAAAAAACATAATTTTCTGTGTTTAAATTATAAATCTCTCAATATTTGAGCTTTTCATAACTTTCATGGTTGGCATAGGACCACGTGAGTGCTTAATGATTTGAATGAAAAAATGAATCAGTAAAATGCAATCTATCAGGTCATAATTAAATTATGAAATGTCATCATTTGAAAATGTCACAGAAAACAGGAGTGTGGCAGGTAGTAAAATTATCCTACTTCTATTGCAAAGGAAAAAAAACCCAAAGTAACCAAACTAACATCAACACATTCAGATGCCAGATGTCTTTTTCTTTCTCTTTGTATCTAGATAGAACAGTCTCAGTCTCTGATTTTATATACTATTGAAAGACAAAGTGTCACCATAAAATTTGAGAAGTTCCAGAAGTTCTTACGTAATCAAACTTGAGAGTTGAGTTTCTTCCTTCTTTGAACCAGTTTACTTTATACAATGTCTTTTCACTCTGGACATGGTCTCTGTCATGTCCACCCAGATTTAGAACTCCGGCTCTTCTGCTATTTCCTATCCAAGCTCAGATTCTCACTGACATTTGTGTTTTTACTTGATAACTTGGTATCTGGCTGTTTTTTCTCCTAAAAGTTTACTATGATCTTTTTCTTATATCTTAAAACATTATTTGAAAACATGAGCTCTGTATCATATTCTGATATAGATAGACCATATTTTACTTTAATCTTTCTTCTATTTGGGGAAATTTTAAAGCATTTCCTATTTATCTGTAACATAAATAGCTATTCAATAAATGTATTGGCAGATAAATGTTAGTCTAATTTTTATCTGTTATTCAGTGTGAAATTATTTCTAGAGAAGAAATTGCAAGCTAATTATTATATGAACTTGTTAAAGGATCTAAGTACATATTCCAAAATACTTCTCCATATGTTGTAAAGATTTACACTCTCTCTGTTAATGCACATTTTATGCCACAATTAGCAAAATTAAAAATTAATTCTTTTTTAAAATTGCTAATCAGGTAGATTAAAACAGTACATTTTTGAATGTACATTATTTTGACAACAAATGAAGTATTTTGTTATGTTCTGGCTTGGTAAAATAATTTGTAAGTTTCTATTTCACAAAGAATTCTGTTAGTATGTGTAAATCAGTGGATTGTGGCATATAATCTGTGTCCCATTCATAAAGACTATTGACAAGGAATCTTGGAGAAGACTTCTTCTTTGTGCCTCACTCAGTGTGACTGAGAAAATGAAAAGGGCTACTGAATTTGTCTGAAATCCATTGTCTTATTCAAGACTGTGTTGTCAACAGAATCCATCAGAGGAAAACAAACATCACATTTAGGACGTGATGAAAATTCATGTGCACAGGACCATAGGATTTCCTAGAAATAAAATGGAACAAATACCAATAAGCGTGGTTTCATAAAAGAGTCCAAGGAAAAGATATGTTTGAAATTGCCTAGGTATGGAGAAAGCTGTGTCTGTCTAAAAGTCTTCAACTTCAGGCTGATCCAGATTATAGGGCCACTTCTCTCTGTATCCCTATCGTTAAGATTTGACATTCAGATATGAAATGTACTTGAGTGAGATGCTGCAAGCAGTTAGCCTTTATGTAACCACATGTATTTATAAGAGAGAGAGGAGAGAGAGAGAAAGACTGTGACTGATGATAATTTTTCTTAAACTTTTCTCCCTAAGTTTTCATGCTTTGTTATATATACTTTTTCCACGGTGTCAACACAGGACTAAATTTGACTTCAGGAAAAAAAGAAGGAAAGGGGAACATTACATTGAAACCTAAGCTCTGTCACTGTCTTATTATTTTTGATTAGACTGATTCCCATCCTTGCTCTGAGGCTCAGTTTCCATATATTAAAATGTGGATAATAGCATTCTCCTTGCCTTTCATATAGGATTGCTTTGATGATCAAATGTGACATAAATAAAAGAGTATTTCAAACTTTGAAAGTGTTTAAGAAGCTTGAAAAACATAAGGTTTTATTTTTCCTTCAGTTAGAAAGCTCCACTCGTTGGAGTGGATTACTATGCTATCATTAAGATCTGACTTATTAAAAGCAATTGCACTCTTGCTGGGTATGAAGAGATAGTTGTGAAGACTTCAAGACATTTCACCAAGAAAAAGGCACAGAATAGCAATAGACTGTGGATTCACAAGCTTGTCTGCTTATTTTTAAATGCCAGGTTTTAAATCCCTTTTGAGTAGGGATGGCACTAGTGATCATAATGGTACTGACCCATCACTTTGACATGGCAACAGCCCAAAAGACACTATCACAGGGATGGATAATATTTTTAAATGATCACATTACCATTAATCCAGTGCTGAGCATTCTCTCTGCCTAGAACAAAGACTGCAGCAGCTGGAATTCAGAGCCGAATTGGGACATCCAGCAGGTATTTTTGACACATCATGTGCCTTTGAAACAGCATGGTCTCTCTTGATAACAGATGACACAAAGGCATCCTTCTGGTGCAGAGGGGCGGGGAGAGAAAGAGCCTCACTCAAAAGGAGAAAAGGCAGATCCTTCAAAGATAGCTCAGCCTAGTCTTATCCTGCTTCTATTTCTTCCAGGAAAAAAAAAATTCTCTTCTGTATGTTGAATCACCAGAGATTTGCTGTTTTTTTTCACTGGTTAAAACACATTTTGTAAGTTTTCCGTCCTTGGCTATGGGGTTATGAGGGTTCTGGGATGACGTCAGTATTTGAAAACTTTTGTTTGAAGAAGAAAATACACATGGCAGTGATTTCCATTTATGGCACTGAATCCTTTATGGTCAAGCATTTGAGAAAGTCCAGCTTAAAACATGCTGCTGCTGCTGCTAAGTCACTTCAGTCGTGTCCGACTCTGTGTGACCCCAGAGATGGCAGCTCACCAGGCTCCCCAGTCCCTGGGATTCTCCAGGCAAGAACACTGGAGTGGGTTGCCATTTCCTTCTCCAATGCAGGAAAGTGAAAAGTGAAAGTGAAGTCGCTCAGTCGTGTCCGACTCTTAGCGACCCCATGGACTGCAGCCCACCAGGCTCCTTCCTCCATCCATGGGATTTTCCAGGCAAGAGTACTGGAGTAGGGTGCCATTGCCTTCTCCATAAAACATGCTGATGATCTTTTTTTTTTTTTTTTCCCCTCCTCTTAAAATGTCATCTATATCATCACATTTTATTTTTTTTTTTACTCTCCAGTCTTTCATTTGAACTATTGTTCATGGTCTTCTTGCCCATTCTTAAGGCTGAAAATGATTGTCATATCCTACATCATAAAAATACTTCCTTTGTTTCTATTTCTTCTTTAAATGCTAAAGTAAGCCGGTTTAAGTATGAGCTTTGGAATCTGGCAGATCTAGGTCTGAGTTTCTACATTCATCCTTAACAATCTCTGTGACTTTATTTAATGCCCCCAAGACTTGGTTTTCTTATCTGTAAAATGAGGATGATGGTAGTACTGATTTCAAAGGGTTGTGAGGGTTAAATTAGATATGGGATATGGCCTGACACATTTAAGCACTTAAAAAAAAAATCATCGTAGTTGCTTTACAATGTTGTGTTAATTTCTACTCTATAGCACAGTGAATCACCCATACGTATACCTATATCCACTCTTTCTTGGATTTCCTTCACTTAGGTCACCGCACAGCACCGAGTATATTCTCATTAGTTATCGATTTTACACACAGTAGTATATATATGTCTACCCCAGTCTCCCAATGCATCCCACCCCTTCTCCTCCCCTATTATCCATGTTTGTTCTCTATGTCTGTGTCTCTATTGCTTAAGCACTTTTCTTAATTTGCCACAGCAATTCTTCATGAATGTATGTGTCTTAAGTGCAAGGAAGTGTCTCATTCGTTTGTTCACTGCTATATCCACGCTGCCTAGAATAATGTCTGGCACATAATAGGTGCTCAATAAGTGTTTTGGTGAATGACTGAAAAAAATAGATGAATAATCTACGCTTACAATCTCTATCATCTCTTACCCTTCACCAGCCATAGGAAGGGAGAGTCCTTAATGTAATGCTTAAGAGCTAGCTGGCTTGTTTTCAGATATCAGAAATGACAGCTGGCCTGTCAATTTACAAGTTGTAAGACCATAAGCAAATTTCTCCATCTCTTTAGGCAACAGTTTCCTCACCTGTAGAATGTGGATGTAATGGTATTGCCTCTGTCCAAAGATTGTGAGGATTGAGGAATTAGTACTTGCAAAGCCCTCAGGAGGGCATAGGTTACATCATAAGCATTGTGTGAGCATTTGCTGCTATTTTAACCAAACTCACTCATCATTTTGTTCATCATTATGTTATACCATTTTCTGTCCTGGATGGAACTTTTTAAAGGTTTTTCATGTCTCTGCATTATTTACTCTTATTTCCCCAAGCTGAACTATGGCACTGTCATATAGTAACTGTTAAACGCATGTGCTTTCTATGAGTATTCCTCCCCATGGCTTAAATAACTCTTCAAAAGATTTCCAGGCATCCCCTCTCATTCCCTTGGTCCCAGAACCTCCCACGTGTAGAACCCTCTCTTTGACATCCAAATGTTCATTTCCAATAGCTAATGCAAAAACTCATATGTATTAATAACCTGCTCATAAACCGTCCATTCCAAAGACTGTCTTATACCATGTCCTAGAGTTTCTATCTTATTTAATGATGAAAAAAGTACCAATACCACCTCTCATGGGCGGAGGAGCCTGGTAGGCTGCAGTCCATGGGGTCGCAAAAAGTCAGACATGACTGAGCGACTTCACTTCACTTTCACCCTACATGATAGTTGTCTGTAAGATTTTCATTTTGCTATGTTTTCTTTGAACTTGGACAAATTACTTAACCTGTCTCCATTTCTTTTTGTAAAAATGGGATAACAATAGGAATTTTCAACATTTTCTCTGGTTTCTATATTCTGTGAATCCGTTTATGTAACAGCATGCTTAGAACAAGGCTTGAAAGTGTTAGTTGCTCAGTAGTGTCCTATTGTTTGTGACCCTATGGACTGTAACCTCTGTCCATGAAACTTTCCAGGCAAGAATACTGGAGTGGGTAGCCATTCCCTTTTCCAGGGGATCTTCCTGACCCAGGGATCAAACCTGGTTGACCCACATTGCAGGCAGATTCTTTACCATCTGAGCCACCAGGGAAGCCCCTGAATAAGGCTTGTCATCCAATAAGTGTTCAATAAATTTGACCTAACATTCTTATCCTAGCTTTTGTTGAAATCTAATCTCTCTCAAGCATAATTCTAGTCTTGGCTGATTATGCATGGGTTTAGCTCTCAGATAGGTAATTTGTTTTTAGTATGTGACTATTATACTTTGTAACTTCTGATCTTTTACAACCAGGAAAGACCACCTAAAGAATCATCTTTTCTTTGCAAACCCAGATATTGGAATCTTCACAAATCTGAGTGCACAGGAAAATATTTGATACTTTGAATCCTGATCTGGTTAATAAGGATGGCTTTCTGCATGTTTAAGAAAGTGTTTTTTTCATTATTTCTCCTCTTGAGAGACCCTAGTTTTAAATCCTATCTTATGTTTACCACATTGATTCTTTGCATGACTGTTTCTGTCTTCCTGGAATGACCTGCCACAGATTCCCATTTCATTTTCAAAATCCAAGTCTGATGACATTTCCCTCCATATTTGTGCTTTACCTATAAATTGCATGTAAATTGCATATGTTTAATTCATTGTATTGTCAGTTTATGCATTGTTTATTTACTTTTGTTTTCTCAGACAAAATTTGGTAGCCCATCCATGCTTTAATTATTCTCAAAGACACAGTAGCCAGCACCTGAGTCCCATATAATAAATGTTCAATGCATGCTTATTTAATTAAGCTGAACTTTAAAGAATAGATTCTATAAATGATAAATAAAGTTGTTAATGTTAAAGCTCTTTAATTAAGGTGCAATTAAAGAGCAGAATTGTTGAAGAATCTATTGGGATAATTTTAATAGTAGGATGATTCCTCTATTTTCATGAACATACAATTTTCTCAAATGGCTGAAACTTAAGATTGAACAATGAGGTATAAGGAGTTCATGTATTAAAAGGGGGGAGGGAAATGTTAAATAGATGTGACATTAAAGATTCCCTATGATCTTTCATTCTATTAAAGGATGTTAAGACATAATTAGAGATTAGTAAGATACAGATAATAGTAAGTGACATAAAAGAGGAAAGACATTAGAACTGATTCAATGTGTTCTTTTTAATGGCTGGGGCTGGTGCACTGGGATGACCAAGAGGGATGGTATGGGGAGGGAGGTGGGAGGGAGTTCAGGATGGGGAACACGTGTACACCCGTGGCAGATTCATGTTGATGTATGGCAAAACCAATACAATATTGTAAAGTAATTAGCCTCAAGTTAAAATAAATAAATTTAAATTTAAAAAAAACTTGAAAAAAATAAAATAAAAAATAAAAAGAGGAAAGACATGATTCAGTGTTCTCAATGGGGTTTAATTTGGAGGTAAATCTAAGAGGCAGTCTGCCACATGTTGGTGAAGGGCATTTCTAACACTGATAACCCAGCCTGTATCCTTGATGCTTCAGAAGGGGCAGGGATCCAGATTCATTGGCACAGGAGCCTGTGAGGACTATTCAATCACTTGGTTGAGAGTTGCTCTTCACCATCACGGGGTCAGTGTTTTATGAACCAAAATCAGGACTATGTCTGACAGGTCCTAATCTCCTTGGAAAAACTGGGACAAGAAAGTTTGAAATAGAGCAGCCCCCCAAATGCAGCCCCTGCTTATAATCTACCAGGGCTTTCTCCTTCTCCTTTCATTTATTTCTCAACCTCGTTCAACAGTTAACTCAGTAGTGATGGGGTTCTCAACAAATTCTGCCTGGATAAAAAAAAAAAAAAATTGAGCATAAACATGTTGTCACCACATATTTTAAAAAGTTTTATTCTATCAAAGTAAAGTTGGTTTACAATGTTGTATTCATTCCTGCTGTACAGAAAAGTGATTCAGTTATACATTTATATACATTCTTTTTCATAATGTTTTCCATTACAGTTTCCCATAGGACCGTGAATGTGGTTCCCTATGCTATTCAGCAGGCTGCTGTTGTTTGTCCATTCTATACATGAGAGTTTGCATCTGCTGATCCCCAACTCCCAATCCATTCCTCTCTCACCTGACCTCCCCCTTGGCAACCACAAGTCTCTTCTCTATGTGACTCTGTTTGTGTTTCCTAGAGAAGTTCATTTGTGTCATATTGTAGATTCCACATATAAGTGTTACCATATAATTGCCTTTCTCTGATTTAGTATGACAATCTCTCAGTCCATCCATGTTGCTACAGATGGCATTACTTCCTTCTTTTTTATGGCTAAGTAATATTCCATTGCATTTATGTACCATATCTTTTATATCTATTCACCTGTCCATGGGCATTTAGTTTTTTCCCAGGTCTTGGCTATTGTATCACCACAGTTTTTATGATAATAGTTTCAAGAATGTGCATGTTTGTTTGCTCATTCATGCAACATTTATAAATGTTTTATTTAAGAAAACAACTTTTGTAGTTATAAAACTAGCAACTTGGAAACTGCCCTAGATTTTTTTCCTCCTTATCCTATTAACCAAAAGTGTCACAAAGTCAGATCAGTTTTACCAGTATCAGATATCAATATCTGTCCCCTCCCCTTTATTCTCACAATCCTAAGTCATGTACTTATCAATACTATCTTATATCTAGCTGAGTACAGATTGTCTTAATGGTCTTCCTACTTTGACTTATTCTACCAGCTAAACCCTGGTGTGCTTCCCCAGTGGCTTAGAAGGTAAAGAATCTGCCTGGAATACAGGAGACTTGAGTTCGATCCCTGGGTTGGGAAGATCCTCTGGAGAAGGGAATGGCAATCCATTCCAGTATTTGCTTGGAGAATCCCATGGACAGAGGAGCTTGATGGGCTACTGTCCATGGGGTCGCAAAGAGTCAGACACAACTGAGCACAGGATAACACCAGCTAAACCAACCATGGTACAACTGCCAGAGGAATCCTTATCCCATGTAAATCTGATCACACCACTCTCCTGTACAGACTTCTTCATTGCTTCTTTAAATGGTCCTCCTTTTTGTCAATGTATCAAGTGTTCCTACGCTAGTGCTCTCTTCTGCACTGATAAGCTTTCTTGTTATTGCCATTCTGTAGAACAGAAGCAAAAATCATGCTTTCGTCACTCTCACCTACACCTCTCTGAATTGTTTTAAATTGACTTCACTTTTTAGAGCAGTTATAGGTTAACAGCAAAACTGAGCAGAAGTGCATAAGTTTCCCCTAGACCCCTTTCCCAAATAAATACCCGTAGCCTCCCCCATTATCAACATCCCTTACCAGTGGTGCATTTAATTCTTAAACCTATATTGATATATCATCATCACTGAATCATACCTGACCTTTTAGTTCAGCATTCTCTCATACTTTTCTGGGGTCCTTTATCGATAGGTTATTCCCATTTTACATTACAAATATGCTTTAGTTCCTTTAGTTCATTAAATCTGTGCTTTTTCTAGAAATTACAACCGTGGGTGCTTATGTACTAGTTCCTTATCACAGACCCGAGCCTCTGCCAGAATGAGTATAGTAATTAGTAATAATTACTAAAGATTCAAGAAACAGGAGTGCTTACACACCTTCCAGATATTCTCTGCTTCTTGGTGTGTTTTCAGAGATACCTAATGTATCTTCTAAAGTAACTGGGACTCTCGGTACACACCATGCCTCCATAGGCTGGATCTGGGAAGCTACAAGGTCTGTGTGGTCATAGCCTTCATTCTTGCTTGCTAAGTCGCTTCAGTCGTGTCCGACTCTGTGTGACCCCATAGACAGCAGCCCACCAGGCTCCCCCGTCCCTGGGATTCTCCAGGCAAGAACACTGGAGTGGGTTGTCATTTCCTTCTCCAATGCATGAAAGTGAAAAGTGAAAGGGAAGTCGCTCAGTCATGTCCAACTCTTCACGACCCCATGGACCGAACCCAGCAGGCTCCTCTGTCCATGGGATTTTCCAGGCAAGAGTACTAGAGTGGGGTGCCATCGCCTTCTCCATCATTCTTGCTTGCCCTGACATAATTTGAACTCTTGCCACATACTTTGTAGTCCCAGTCATCCCAGTTAGAGATGTACGTCTTGGTTAGGATTCATACCTGATGCTCAGGGGAAGTCATTTATTTCTTTGGTTTGCTTTGTCCAATATAACTGTATCTGCTTAAGACTAAATTAACATTTTTCCCTTAGGCAGGTGTGTGTGGGATCAGGCGTGTCCGACTCTTTGCAACCCCATGGACTATAGCCAGCCAGGTCCCTCTGTCCATGGGATTTCCCAGGCGAGAATGCTGGAGTGGGTTGCTATTTCCACTCCAGGGGATCTTCCCAACCCAGGCATTGAGCCTGCATCTCCAGTGTCTCCGGCATTGAGAGACAGATTCTTTACCAGTGTGCCATTAGGCTCATGAGCTTAATGTGGGCATAAGCTTCACTACTTTGGCACTTTCTTTGGAGTTCTATAGATGACTCTGTATGGATTTTTGCCTATAGAACCTGCTTGGTTAACTCATGCATAGTTCCCAAACTCTCACCATGCTTTCCAGACCTTTCCACTGCTTCATTGCTATGGGCAATGTAATATATTTGAAATATGGAGAACAAGCATTTTACCCTTTTCCCTGCCCTTTCTGTTATTAATAATCACTGTGACTTTTCAAAGTCTCACTCTTTTCCTTTCACCCGCCTCTCCCTGGAAGTGTCCTGTCTCCTGTCTAATTAATGACCATAGTTTACAGACAGTGCAGCTGTCTACACATATGGTTCATTACCCTTAAGACAGAAAGCGATGTAAGAGTTGAAGGTTTCTTTCTCAGGGTTCTTTGAGCGCTATGAAGGATGAAATCATTAGCATGACTTTTAACTAAAACAGGGCCTTGAGGTATTACATCATCTTGTACTTCTAGCACACACACTAGGGGCATTATAGCTTTAAAATCAGGGTTTATTAGCTTCTGTTTAGAGCCAAATTTGCTTGGTTCCAGAGAGAACTGGAAAATAATAACAAAACACTTTGCGTTGTATTCGAGTTTTTGAATTGTCTCACATTTGGGGTGAACTACAAACAGTAAAATGAATTAATGAAAAGAGAGGACTAAGTGTTTTCCTAGAAAGATCATGAGAGCAGCCAGCGTGTCTCAGAAGAGTGGCATTTGTAGACCTGAAGAGTGGGAGCTCTTGGGTGCTTAATAGTGTGCATGCTCAGTCGTCTCATTCCTGTCTGACTGCAATCTGTGGACTGTAGCCCTCCAGGCTCCTCTCTCCATAGGATTTTCCAGGCAAGAGTACTGGAGTGGGTTGCCAGTCCTCCTCCAGGCGATCTTCCCACCCCAGGGATTGAACCTGAGTCTCCTGCATCCCCTGCGTGGGCAGATAGGTTCTTTACCACTAGCGCCACCTGGAAAGAGTTGTCCTCATTCATTCATGTGACCTGTATTCACTCATACTGTTTGCCAGATCGTGTTCCAGGTGCTGGGTACCAGTAAGCAAGAACTACTTCTTGCCTTCTAAGAAAGTAGGGGCTCAATGGACTCTTTCAGTCGCGATAAGATCATTGTGCAAACTTCTGAGTCCAGCTTCCACCACAGGAATCCCTGGTAATTGTGACTACTGACCATGGCTTTAAACACCCTGCACCGAGTCTCTGCTTTTAGCCTTGGCCTTCCCTGGTCTCTTCACGTGGCCCTTATTTACTGACATGTGACTCCTCCTGGTTGGTTTCACAGCTGCGTCCTGTGCTGCTGCTGCCAAGTCAGGTGGTACAGTTACTCTCATGCCCACACGTGGCCCAGACAGTAAAGAATCCACCTGCAAGGCAGGAGACCTGGGTTTGATCTCTGGGTTGGGAAGATCCCCTGGAGAAGGAAATGGCAACCAACTGCAGTATTCTTGCCTGGGAAATCCCATGGATGGAGGAGCCTGGTAGGCTACAGCCCATGGGGTTGCAAAGAGTCAGACACAACTGAGCGACTAATACACACACGTGTGCCTCAGGTGGCGTTGGGTGCTGACTAAAAAAAAAAAAAATCATATTGTTTTCCACGTCTTGTTAATTTTGTCTTTTGTCTTCAGTTCTTTGCCCTCCACTTTTTTTTCTCTCTTTACTGAAGGTCTGTTCTACACTTTTCAATGTGACTAGCACTTTAGCACTTAATGAACTCTAGTTCATGACCCAGGAGATCTTGTCTCTCTTCTCTGATCAGATCTCTTCCTTTTCATATCTTTAATTTGCCATTTTCTCCACTCATCCTTTAAGCGAGGGCTTTGTAATCTGGCTTCCACAGTCCTTTAAGGATCTTTGGATAGACTTCATGAAACCTACACGCTACCTGGAATTGTATCCACAAATCGATTTATGTGTGCCTATGTAGTTTTTCTGGGAAAGAATTCATGACTTGCTTCAGAATCTCAAAGAGATCCAAAGATAGTCTCTAATAACAAATTTGAATTCCTGTAGTTTTCATTCCACAATATTACTTTTCTCTGAGCAGTCACCATCATGCTTATAACATTCAATACCATGTAAATACCATTCGGTCTTAAATCGTATTTTCACATTAGAATTCTCTGCTACTTAACTTCAAATCCCTACAGAATGTCTTCCTCCTAGGGGTCTCCCGGGCCTCTCATGTTCTTGCCTGACTTACTGCCCTAGAGTTTTCCTCCCATAACTTATTTTCTTCTTGCCTATTCTGATTATTTTGAATAGGGCTATCCTTAGCCAGGGCTTCCCTGGTGGCTCAGTGACAAAGAATCCACCTGCCAATGCAAGAGACGTGTGTGCAATCCCTGGATCAGAAAGATCCCTTGGAGAAGGAAATGGCAACCCACCCTAGTATTCCTGCCTCGGAAATCCCATGGACAGAGGAGCCTGGTAGGCTACAGTCCATGGGGTCTCAAAAAGTTGGACACAGTTTAGTGATTAGACAACATCATCTTTAGCCAGAGCAGATAAGGTTGAACTCTCAAGCTCCCCTCTTTCCATCCCCACTGCCTTTATACCCATCTGTGAATACCACATATTGTACTGTTTTTTTGTTTACCACCTCATTCTCCTTATCACTATATCCTCTACCACTGCCTTATTCTAAGCCTTCACTTTAAGACTCTTTGCTTCTCTCTGTCTCTATTTTAAATATTGTTCAAAGTGTCTTCCATGTAGAGAGGAAAGGGATCATCTTCAAATACATATATAATCATGCCATTTCTTTATTTAAAATACTTTTATGTGTCCTTTGTCTACAAGATGAGATTACAGGAAAATTCTATTAAGATGGTCTACTGTGTATCCTATGATTTAGTTCATACCTGCCTCCCCAGGCCCATCACTTGGTTATTTCCTACATATGTTGGTTCTCCAATGCTGTTATGCTTTCTGCACTCATGCAATAAAATATCTTCCTACTGAGCATTCACCACTCCTTGACTCTATGTCTATCATGTGACATGCTTTGGCTAAAGAGATATTAATATATGAGATGTAAGCAGTGTCTTGAAAACTGCTTGAATGGCTGGCCTGATTTGCTGTTGCACTTTTGCCATCAGCATGAGAAGGGGATTCCTAGCCTTTCCTGCTGGTCCTGGGAAAGGATGATGAACAAATGGAACAGAGCTTTTCCAGCGAAATTGCTTCAGCCAAGCACTCACAAGAGCAGAGGCCTCTGCAAATGAGTGCACAAGCCCAGATGACATAACCAGTGTTCTGCAACTTACTGTGGTGTGCCTCTGAGTTTTGGGTTTTGTTACACAGCAAAAGTAAACTGATACATTTTCCGTAAAGTTCTCCACATGCTGGCCTAATTCAACTGCTCAACGTTACTCAAAGCCATAAACCTCTGCTCGGGTAATGCTGTACTTTGATTCCCTTAAGTTTCTTATCTGCCTACTGAATTCTTCCTTAGAAGCTTGAGACCCAAATCAAGCATTTCTTCCTTAGTGAAGCTTTTTGTGAATCTGCTGTGGAAGTTGTCATGTTCTCCACTGGGCCACGTAGGACTTTCCCCATACTCCTTTGTGTTTGCAGCTCGTCACATGTCTTTTTTCCCCTACCAGTCTGAGTATCCAGAAGACAAGGCTGTTTGTTAGTTAACTTTAGACAAGGCCAGGGAAGCCTTCACAGAGGAAGACATACCAAAGTTGAACATAGAAGGATAAAGATGAATAGAAGAGAAGAGAAGTCGCTCAGTTGTGTCCGACTCTTTGCGACCCCATGGACTGTAGCCTACCAGGCTCCTCCGTCCATGGGATTTTCCAGGCATGAATACTGCAGTGGGTTGCCATTTCCTTCTCCAGGGGATCTTCCCGACCCAGGGAACGAACCCAGGTCTCCCGCATTGTAAGCAGACGCTTTAACATCCAAGCTACCAAAAAAGCAGGGAAGCCCAAGCATAAAAAAAGCAGGAGGTAAATCAGGAAAGCTTGGATAATCAAGGGGCTGATGTCAGCAGAAATGTTTGTGAATAATAACGTTTTCCCTTGATGTTTCTTTGACTTCCCACATATAATGGAGCCCCTTGTTTGATGCAATCAGGAAAACTATTCTAAAGGCATAGTCTTGGATGTACATAGGAACACTGTGATTTTCTTCTCTTTAGGCAGCAAAATCATATGCTATATGGTCACCACCTGCTTTTCTTTGGACATTCTGTCCAGCTGTCCAGTCTGTGAGAATGGTGACATTTACAACTATTACAAGGCGACTGTCCTGGCCGCTTGCCACAGTAGGGCTCAGGTCCAAGTGGCTACCATCTGGCAGGACATCTGCTCGGCCACTGGGAAGGCTTTAGATGCAGCCACATGCCCACAGAGAAGACAATGCACTCTGCCCTTTGGGGGAAGAGAATATATCGCATTTCCACCCATGCAAGAGATTAACACTGAGAATAACCCCAGAGAGGTGCCGTTCCACTATGGCAGATCCTTCATAGGCTTCAGGTTTGGGGCCTCTGATAGTACTTGATGGGAATGTGGTCTCTGTAGCCAGACCTACTGAGTTTCATCCTGGCTTCATCACTTTGCTATGCAACCTTGGGGCAAGTTACTCACCCTCTGTGTTAGGGCACAGTCCATCCTCAGTAAACATCAGCTATTTTTATTTTAAATAACACCTTAGGGTTTGTCATGTTCTCAGAAACTATGAAGCTCCCTAAGATAGCGGTGCAGTGCCTCTCAATGACAGTCAAGTCCTGCACTGGTCGGCATGCACCTATTCTGTAGCCATGATGAACACCTGTGCTTCCCTGGATTTGTAATACTCTTCCTGACACCTCTGGGCCTTTGCACGTGCTGTTCTCTTTGCTGGAAAACTCTTGTTCTCTCTTCATCAAGTTCACTGTTCATCATTTAAGATACTTTTAAGGTACCACTTTTTCGTAGAAGCCATTCGTGACTCCAGGCTATATATTGTCATAAATCTATCTCTTTGTGAACTCATTGCTAATGTTGGATGGATAGATATATGGATGAATGAAGTGCTTATGTATGTGATCTCTATTACTCTCATTTAATTAATCCTTAAACAGTCAAATTATGTGCTTTATTGTCTTCTTGGAAAAACATCTATTTGTACTTGTTTCAAATGCAGATTGCAACCCACAAGGGAGGGAATTGAAAGCCCAATCCTAAACAATGAGATTGGAGCAATGACATGCTAATTTCCCATCCAAATCTCCTCCAGTCTGTAACTGTGCAGCCAAATCGACCAGCTGGAAAGAGCTGATTCAGGGAATTGGTGTTATTGGTCCAATATAGACATTTGTTTGGCTGAATTTAATCATGTTTAAAATTATTTCAGTTAAGTGAAATTGTGTGTACATGCTGTCACTGGATTTAGGAATAAAGAAGCCATTTGGACCCTGGAAATTCTGTATTTTTTGCTGTAACTGAGGCCAGCGAACCTCTTAAGCAGATAAGTTGTTGTCCACTGTACATAATTTGACAAATTCTATGGGTTTACCAGTCCAGAAACAAGTCTGTCTCCAGCATCAGCATCAGATCAGGTCAGATTTTTTTTTTTTAATATTTTTTGATGTGGACCATTTTTTAAAAATCTTTATTGAATTTGTCACAGCATTGCTTCTGTTTCATGTTGTTTTTTTTTTGTCTCGAGGCAGGTAGGATATTTGCTTCCCACCGAGGGATTAAACCTGCACCCTCTGCATTGAAAGGCGAAGTCTTAACCACTGAACCACCAGGAAAGTCCCAGATCTGATATTCTTAGCACTGTAGCCAGTCCTTGAGTTAGTTATATCTCTAGAAAATTGCTATAGAAACAACTTCACCAACTTAAATGGATAGTCTTAACCAATACAATTGAGATAATAAACATTAATCTATTTGTTCATTTAACAATTATTTTTTATACAACATATACTAAACACTCTATATTGATATATATTTGGAACAGGTCAATGAACAAAACAAATGCAGGTTCCTATCTTCCAGGACCTCAGAATCTGGTAAGGAGGCACGGAAACTAATGAATCAATATAATTTATAAGCAGAATGCAAAGATTTTTGGAAGTCTATAAGTGCTGTGAAAAAAAATAAAGCCAATTAAGATGCAAATTTTATACTTTATATGGCCCTTCCTCATACATAGTGTGACGTGATCTTTCTGCATACCTTGAGGTGGGCAAAGGACATATTCCCAAATGGAGCAATTAGAGAAAAAAGGCAATATGGAGTTAGGCCCTGCTTCTCTTAAGTTCTTCCTTACATGTGGATGTATCTGAAAACACTCTTAGCTTAGATTCAACTCAAAACCTAGGACCAATCCTAGAAACAGATTTTAAAAGCTCCAAGAAAACCATTCTTGGTGTGAACACGAAATTGCCTTTGTCTTAGTCCACTTCAAATCTGTGTACTAGTTCCGACATCAAGTGCTTCTTACCTTTTAGCTGAATCTCTAGTTACCGGTTTGTAGATTAGCTTTCTGCCTGATTCTTGCTCATTGTGTGTTCAGTGTCTGTCAGACAGTCAAGAATTGGGGTTCTCCAGTGTGCTTGCTAGTCAGCACCACGGATACCCTGATTCTAGAGCTTACATTCTTCCCCGTGAACCTCAGACTAGGTATGACCTTCACGATAAAGACAAATAGACTCTTGACAGATGCTCATGCTGATGGGGCATGGAGTGAGTGAATTCAACATAAGGGCCCGGGAAGAAGGCAGGCAGGGCCAGAGTGGGAGAGGGCCCCAAACTAAGGCACTGAGAACCAGGGCAGAGCGGTAAAAGTGGCGAAAGCGGAGGTGGGAGGTAAGCAAGTGACATTAAGTGGATAAAAATAACCAACTTCAGAGGAATTATAAAATGTATTCAGGCATTCAAATAATATTGATGAAAAATGGCAATATCATTACTAGTAGCTTACTCTTATTTTCTGTTCCTTTTATTTGCTGGGGACTAGAAAACAAACTTGATCTACATCGCTTAATCCTCCAAAGAAACACAGAAGGTTAAGTTATATGTTGTTTTTTGAAATCTGGACTTTAGTTCAGAAAAGAATAAGTAATTTAACCAGGTTCAGAGCTAATAAAAGGATATTTTAGAGCCAAGTTATGGATTCACATTGACTAGTTTTGCACTTTGATGAAGTTTCCTCATAAACACAAAACAGAACTAATAAATTTACCTTAAGGAGTTGTGATTAAGTTCAAATAAAATTATATATAAATATCCCTATACTTGGCATATGGTCCATATTTAAGCTTTTTTTTTTGTAATTTTGTTCTTTATTATTATTTTTTTCCCCCCTGTGCTCCTTTATCTTTGTTAACTTGGCTGGGGCTTCCTAAGACTCTAAAAGAACTATGGCTTCTTATTGTGATTTAGGATAAGTCCATTGCTGAATTAATGACTGAAAAATCTTATTGAGTGGAATTCACTAGTAGTTGTGGCTAACAAACAAAAGAAGCTGGCAATATGTTAGTATTTATGATGCTATTTATCTTCCTATATATTAAGAGGTGCTTTGAAATTGGTGCTTTTAATTGGTTTCCAGTTGTTTCTGTTATATGTTTTGGTGTCTTTGCAGGCACCACATTCATTTCACCATTTATCTGGAATTTGTAAGATATAAAACAACCTCTACACATGGAGCCATGAGACATCAGTTCCTTAATTGTGATTCTTAAATTCAGCTTTATGTGGTTCAATTCAGTCACTCAGTTGTGCCTGACTCTTTGTGACCCTATGGGTTGCAGCACGCCAGGCTTGCCTGTCCATCACCAACTCCCAGAGCTTACTCATACTTATGTCCATTGAGTTGGTGATGCCATCCAGCCATCTCATCCTCTGTTGTCCCCTTCTCCTGCCTTCAATCTTTCCCAGCATCAGGGTCTTTTCCAATGAATCAGTTCTTCACATCAGGTGGCCAACATACTGGAGTTTCAGTTTCAGCATCAGTCCTTCCAATGAATATTCAGGACTGATTTCCTTTAGTTCTTGATGTGGAACTTGATGTAGAAATGGAAGGAAATCACTTTCCCTTGGTGTAGTAGAAATGCTAGAAAAAACAGTGACAATTCTGCCTCATGCTAGCTGTGTGAACACAAAGCACTTAACTTTTTTGAGTAAATTTAGAAGGAGACTTCCCTGGTGATCCAGGCATGGGTTTGATCTCTGGTCAGGGAACTAAGATTCCTTGCATGCTGTGTGGCCACGCCCCGCCCCCCCCCCCCGCCCCCAAAAATAGATGACTATCTTGTATCTCCCAGGGTGGTAAAGTTAAAAGGAGCAATACATTAAAAATAATCAACACATAGTACATAGGTGCTTAGTACATATCACTTCCCTCCCCTGCCACCTGACCTCTGTGCCATCTGAGAACTGATGGGATTAAGCAAGACTATTGGTCAGTCTATCTATCTGTCTATTCATCCATCCATCTATCAACCTACCTGCCTGCCTATTTACCTGTCATCTGTCTATGAATGAACTCAACATCCAAAAAAACTAAGATCATGGTATCTGGCTCCATCACTTCATGGCAAACAGACAGGGAAAAAGTAGAAACAGTAACAGACTTTATTTTCTTGGTTTCCAAAATCACTGTGGATTATGACTGCAGTCACAAAATTAAACGATGCTTGCTCCTTGGAGGAAAAGCAATGACAAACCTAGACAGTGTATGAAAAAGCAGGGACATCACTTTGCCAACAAAGGTCTATATAGTCAAAGCTATGGTTTTACCAGTAGTCGTGTACAGATGTGAGATGGACCATAAAGAAGACTGAGCACCAAAGAATTGATGCTTTTGAACTGTGGTTCCAGAAAAGGCTCCTGAGAGTCCTTGGGTAGCAAAGAGATCAAGCCAGTCAATCCTAAAGGAAATCATCCCTGAATATTCATCGGAAGAACTGAAGCTGAAGCACCAATACTTTGGCCAGTGATGCAAAGAGCTGACTCATTGGAAAAGATGCTGATTCTGGGAAAGACTGAGAACAAGAGGAGAAGGGGGCAATGGATGATGAGACTGTTGGATGGCATCACCAACTCAATGGACATGAGTTTGAGCAAACTCCAGGAGATAGTGAAGGACAGGGAAGCCTGGTGTGCTGCAGTGCATGGGACAGCAAAGAGTCGGACATGACTTAGTGACTGAACAACAACAAATGAATAATGTATTTGCCAGAAAACCCTGTTCTCAAACTGGGAACACCAATGTATTAAAAAAAAAAAAAAAAAAAAAAGATACTGCTAGAGCTACTCTCGTAAACCCAATAACACAAGCATTTTTCAAACCTAAAACTCAATGGCCAGAGCAAGTTACATGTCTTGTCAGACTAGCAGGGCCCTACTTTCATAGCAGTTGATGTGAATTCAGTGAGAGTATTACAGCTATAAATGTAGTCAATTTACCACAAGTAGTTAAATATAGTTCTACAAATTGGTTCACAGACCTTCACTGACAATTGTTCAAGATGATAGACTAGGGACATTGACATCAATTCATGGTTCTTCCACTCTCTTGATATAACCTTTAATGTCTATTATTATCTATATAAAACAAAGATGATAATATTCTCTTTATCATAGAGTTATTGTCAATATTGTTAAGCTTAATATATATAATTAGAATAGTGCCTAATAGTTGGCAAGTACTATATCAGTCCTGTTCAGTTCAGTCACTCAGTTCAGTTGTTCAGTTCTGTCTGACTCTTTGCGACCCCATGGACTGCAACACGCCAGGCCTCCCTGTCCATCACCAACTCCCGGAGCTTGCTGAAACCCATGTCCATTGAGTTGGTGATGCCATCCAACCATATCACCCTCTGTCATCCCTGTATCCTCCTGTCTTCAATATTTCCCAGGATCAGGGTCTTTTCCAATGACTCAGTTTTTCGCATCAGGTGGCCAAAGTATTCAGCTTCAGCTGAAATGAGTTTCAGCTTCAGCATCAGTCCTTCCAGTGAATATTCAGGATTGATTTCCTTTAGGATGGACTGGTTGGATCTCCTTGCAGCCAAAGGGGCTCTCAAGAATCTTCTCCAACACCACAGTTCAAAAGCATACATTCATTGGTGCTCAGCTTTTTTTATAGTCCAACTATCACATCTATACATGACTACTGGAAAAACCATAGCTTTGACTAGATGGACCTTTGTCAGCAAAGTAATGTCTCTGCTTTTTAATATGCTGTCTAGGTTGGTCATAACTTTTCTTCCAAGGAGCAAGCATTTTTTAATTTCATGGCTGCAGTCACCATCTGTGGTGATTCTGGAGCCCCCCAAAATAAAGTCTCTCACTGTTTCCCCATGTATTTGCCAGGAAGTGATGGGACCAGATGCCATGATCTTAGTTTTCTGAATGTTGAGTTTCAAGTCAGCTTTTTCACTCTCCTCTTTCACTTTCATCAGGAGGCTCTTTAGTTCTTCACTTTCTGCCGTAAGGGTGGTGTCATCTGCGTATCTGAGGTTATTGATATTTCTCCTGGCAATATTGATTCCAGCTTGTGCTTCATCCAGCCTGGCATTTTGCATGAGGTACTCTGCGTATAAGTTATATAAGTAGGGTAACAATATACAGCCTTGACGTATTCCTTTCCTAATTTGGAAACATTCTGTTGTTCCATGTCTGGTTCTAACTGTTGCTTCCTGATCTGCATACAAGTTTAATAGGTGGCAGGTAGGATGGTCTGGTATTCCCATCTCTTTAAAAATTTCCATGATTTGTTGCAATCCACACAGTCAAAGGCTTTAGCATAGTCAATAAAGCAGAAGTAGATGTTTATTTGGAATTTTCTTGCTTTTTCTATGATCCAGCAGATGCTGGCAATTTGATCTCTGGTTCCTGTGCCTTCTCTAAATCCAGCTGAACATCTGGAAGTTCTCGGTTCACAATATGTTGAAGCCTAGCTTGGAGAATTTTGAGCACCAATTTGCTAGCATGTGAAATGAGTATAGTTGTGCAGCAGTCTGAACATTCTTTGACATTGTCCTTCTTTGTGATTCAAATGAAAACTGACCTTTTCCAGTCCCGTGGCCACTGCTAAGTTTTCCAAATTTGCTGGCATATTGAGTGTCAAATCATATTGAAAAAGATACTATTTCACAGAATCATCTTTTAAGATTTGACATGGCTCAGCTGGAATTCCATTACCTCTACTAGCTTTGTTTGTAGCGATGCTTACTAAGGCACACTTGACTTCTCATTCCAAGATATCTGGCTCTAGGTGAGTGATCACACCTTCATGGTTATCTGGGTTATTAAGGTTTGTTTTTTTTTTTTTGTATATTTCTGCTGTGTATTCTTTCCACCTCTTCTTAATGTCTTCTGCTTCTGTTAGGTCCTTACTGTTTCTGTCCTTTATTGTGACCATCTTTGCATGAAATGTTCCCTTGGTATCTCTAATTTTCTAGAAGAGATCTCTAGTCTTTTCCATTCTATTGATTTCCTCTATTTCTTTGCACTGATCACTGAGGAAGGCTTTCTTATCTCTCTGTGCTATTCTTTGGAACTCTGCCTTCAGTCGCTTTTGCCTTTAGCATCTTTTCTTTTCTCAGCTATTTGTAAGGCCTCCTCAGACAAACATTTTTCCTTTTTGCATTTCTTCTTCTTGAGGCTGGTGTTGATCACAGCTTCCTGTACAACATCAGGAATCTCTATCCATAGTTCTTCAGGCACTCTGTCTTTCAGATCTAATTGATTGAATCTATTTGTCACTTCCAGTGTATAATCTTAAGGGATTTGATTTAGGTCATACCTGAATGGCCTAGTGGTTTCCCCTACTTTCTTCAATTTAAGTCTGAATTTTGCAGTAAGGAGTTCATGATCTGAGCCACAGTCAGCTTCCAGTCTTTTTTTTTTTTTTTTTTTTTCAGATTGTATAGAGCTTTTCCATCTTTGGCTGCAAAGAATATAATCAATCTGATTTTGGTATTGACCATCTGGGGATGTCCATGTGTAGAGTTGTCTCTTGTGTTGTTGGAAGAGGGTATTTGCTATGGCCAGTGTATTCTCTTGGTAAAACTCTATTAGCCTTTGCCCTGCTTCATTCTGTACTCCAAGGCCAAATTTGCCTGTTACTCCAGGTGTTTCTTGATTTCTACTTTTCCATTCCAGTCCCCTGTCATGAAAGGATATCTCTTTTTGGTGTTAGTTCTAGAAGGTCTTGTAGGTCTTCATAAAACCATTCAACTTCAGCTTCTTCACCATTAGTGGTTGGGGCATAGACTTAGATTACTCTGATACCTAGTGGTTTGCCTTGGAAACGAACAGAGATCATTCTGTTGTTTTTGAGATTGCACCCAAGTAATGCATTTTGGTATCTTTTGTTGACTATAAGGGCTACTCGGATTCTTGCCCACAGTAGTAGACAGAATAGTCATCTGAATTAAATTTGCCCATTCCAGTCCATTTTAGTTCACTGATTCCTGAAATGTCAATGTTCACTCTTGCCATCTCCTAATTGACCACTTCCAATATACCTTCATTCATGGACTTATCATTCCAGGTTCCTATGTGATATCGTTCTTTACAGTATTTTCAGTTTTACTTTCACCCCCAGACACATCCACAACTGGACACTGTTTCCACTTTGGCTCAGCCTCTTCATTCCTTATGTAGCTTTTTCTCTGCTTTTCTCCAGAAGCATATTGGGCACCTACTGACCTGGGAAGTTCATCTTTCAGTGTCATATATTTTTGCCTTTTCATACTGTTCATGGGGTTCTCAAGGCAAGAATGCTGAAATGGTTTGCTATTCCCTTCTCCAGTGGACCACTTGGAGTCAGAAGTTTCCACCATGACCCGTCTGTCTTAGGTGGCCCTACCCGTCATGGCTCATAGTTTCATTGAGTTAGACAAGGCTGTGGTCCGTGTGATCAGTTTAGTTTTCTCTGATTTTGGTCTTCATTCAGTCTGCCCTCTGATGGATAAGGATAAGAGGCTTGTGGAATCTTCCTGGTGGGAGGGACTGGCTGGACATTGTAGGTTTACACAATTCTGAATTTGTATTTTTTTTATTTTTTAAAGAATGTTACACTTGCATGTATTGCATTGCAGAAGATTCTGAAATCTTCAATGCCTGCTTTTCATTTATGCTGTGTTGAACCTAGTGTGACCATCATTTCCTTGATAGTCTGGTCCTGCTCCTCCAGTGATACTTCTGAGCTTTTCATTTTGATGTGCATGTGCATGCATGTTTGTGCGTACACACACACACACACCCCTTTCCTGCAAGGGTGGGCTAGACGGAAAGGCAAACACCTTCACTGTCCCTAGCGCTAGAACTGAAGCTCTGGTTAATTGGGGAAAAGGAGCAAGGGGTTTTGAGTATAAATATTAAGTTCTTAGAATTGGTCCTCTCTTGCATGCTCTAGGCAGAGTCTTTGTTTTTCTAATTCTCTCCTGCTGAGTGATAAGATACCAAAGGCACAAAACAAAACAGGATGGTTTAGATAGAAAGAACCAATAACTATGCTGATTTTGAAGTTAGCCTTAGGACAGGATATAAAATGTGTCTTTATCTGTAATCAATGGCTTAGACTATCTTTACCTGGAAAATGCATTGAAGCTGTATCCCCAGCAAGATGTTAAAGAGTAAAAGCATCCATCTGCCTGGGTGTACTTTTTGTATCATCCAGAGAACTTTCAAAGTCCCAACAGAATGAAATTTAATGATCTGATAATCCTATTTTTCTCTCTCTTATTCTCTCTCACTATCTCTGTCTCTCTTGCCTCCTCTTCCCTTCATCACTTTTTTCCTTTTAAATCATTGGTCTAAATCTGATCCAGAAAAGTATTTTGCTTTTCTTTTGTCTATCTTCCTTTTCTATCTTGCCTTTTTTTTTTTTTTTTTTTTATTTGATTCATAGTGGGTTATATACCTGGGCCTGTCTAAGGGTGATAACTTGATTTTAGAACTTGAATATATAGTTAGACTGTTATGAATATATAGTTGAAATTATCTGAACTTGTTAAAATATTAACAATGGGTTGAAAATAATGGAAAGAAATGGAAACTAAAATACATGTTGCTTCTACAAAATTCAGTGTGGTCCTGAGGTAGAGAACTCCCCTTCTGCTTTATCACTGGCGAACAACATTATGCTTGGTCAGGAAGTCACAACTCTTGTAAAACTTTATTACTGTTCAAGATCATTAATAGGAAGCAGAGAAGAAAAAGAAGTAAATATAAAGTGTCAGTTTCAGACAGAGACAAGTTCATTGAGCTGTAAATTAAATCAAATGCCACAAAATATGCAGATTGTAAAAACATCCATTCTCTGCAAAGCTGTTAAACTTTTAAAGGTCTTTTCAGTTAAAATGACTGAGATGAGTATTGTGTCACATTGCTATGGAAAGGACTTGCAGGACAGTCAGAAGCACAGGGTATAGGCAAATAGGTGGGCATTTTTTCAAGTATATAAAGAAGTCCATTAGTAATGAATATTTGCTCACCCTGCCAACTATATGCTGTCCCATTTTTTGTCTCCTCTTTAAACTTCTGCACACGTTATTAAGATTTGGGAGCTTTCTCAATAATATTTATTTCACACTTATTTAATGTTGCCATCTCCTTTGTGTTAGGCTGCAGTCCATGGGGTCGCGAAGAATCGGACACGACTGAGTGACTTTACTTTCACTTTTCACTTTCATGCATTGGAGAAGGAAATGGCAACCCGCTCCAGTATTCTTGCCTGGAGAATCCCAGGGACGGGGGAGCCTGGTGGGCTGCCATCTGCAGGGTTGCATAGAGTCGGACACGACTGAAGCGACTTAGCAGCAGCAGCAGCAGGTTAGTAAACATCCACCACAGCTGTAATTTTGTTGCTCAGACAAAAGTGTATATTGTTTTCATTTTTATAAAAGAAAGGAAGAAAAGGAGGAAGGAAGGAAAAAGGGAGGAAAGTAAGAAAAAATGAACAAATAAGGAAACATTTTCATTTTCCAGGTTTAATAATATATCAGTTATTAGGGGTTGAATTTATTTACTCACTAGTAAGAGCAGATCTCACCTGTTGTAAGAATTGGCATTCCTCCTTGATTAAGCATAAAAATGTCTACTATTATTTTCTCAGATTTTTTTTTCTGCTTTAGTCCAGTATGAGAGTTAAAATGAGTTAATGATGAAGATCACTAACTCTCTGTACCTTTTTTTTTTTTTAAAAAAAAAAAAAAAAAGGATACTAGCAGTTTATGTAATGACCTTCTCCCTGTTGGTGCAATATTGCTTTGTTTTTCTCATTTGGTAGGAAGGGGTACGGAGTCCAAGTGATGATGATGAAAGTTGCTGTGAATTCTTCTCCTGATTATATACTCATCATATACTCGCTAAGTTGTGTCTGACTTTTTGCTACCCCGTGGACTATAGCACATCAGGCTCCCTTGTCTCCCACTATTTGGCAGAGCTTGCTCAGACTCATGTCCATTGAGTCAGTGAGGCCATCCAACCATCTCATCCTCTGCTGCCCGCTTCTCTTTTGCCTTCAATCTTTCCCAGCACCAGGATTTTTTCCAGTGAGTTGGCTCTGTATTTGGTGGCCAAAATATTGGCACTTTAGCTTCACCAACAGTCCTTCCATTGAATATTCAGGGTTGATTTCCTTTAGGATTGACTGGCTTGTTGCTGTTGTTCAGTCATTCAGTCATGTATCTTTGTGACCCCACGGATGGCAGCATGCCAGGTTTTCCTGTCCCTGACTATATCCTGAAGTTTGCTCAAACTCATATCCATTGAGTCGGTGATGCCATCCAATCATCTCATGCTGTGTCATCTCCTTCTTCTTCCCTCAATCTTTCCCAGGATCAGCATCTTTTCCAATGAGTCAGCTCTTTGCATCAGATGGCCAAAGTATTGGAGCTCCAGCATCAGTCTTTCCAATGAATGTTCAGGGTTGATTTCCAATTCTTCGGCACCCAGCCTTCTTCATGGAACAACTTGTACATCCGTACATGACTGCTGGAAATTTTGTCAGCAAAGTGATAAATAGCCCTGGGAAGGACATAGTTGTCTATGATGGACTGAGTAGTGCACCTTAAGAGATGTCTACCTCCTAATCCCCAGCACCTACAAATGCTGTTATGCCTTTTACAGCAAAATAAAAAATAAATAAATAAGGATTTTTCAGGTGTTATCAAGTTAAGGATATTGAAATGGAGAGATTATCATAAATTTTCTAGGTGGGCATGATATAATCCAAGGGTTATCCTGCAAGAGGTATGCAGAAGTAGTTAGAGCTAGATATAAGATAGTGTGATGATCAAGATAGTAGCAAAGGGAAAGAGAGAGGGATTTGAAGATGCCCCACTGGTGGCTTTGAAAGATGGAAAAAAGAGACATGAGCCCAAGAAAGTACAAGGCCTCTAGATGGGTTAGTATTTGAAGGAGATCATGTAGGTTGCTGTCAGCTTTGGTGTCTGACTTTCCATAGGACCCCAGTGTTAGATGGCCTATAGATGGTTCTGGAAAAAAGACTATAAAGGAAAGACAGGTTGTTTCTGAAGATGGAAGGTAGATTCATGAGCAATGGGATTATCGTAAATAGGAATCATTATAATGCTGCTGCTGCTACTGCTAAGTCGCTTCAGTCGTGTCCGACTCTGTGCGACCCCATAGACAGCAGCCTACCAGGCTCCACCATCCCTGGGATTCTCCAGGCAAGAACACTGGAGTGGGTTGCCATTGCCTTCTCCAATCATTATAATAGGAGTACCCAAATGGACTAATCTTTGGGGCTGTTCAGATCCAGGCTTTTGTATGGCGTCCCAGTACAAGTGATAGGGCAACACCTGCTTCCACATTTTTAATATTGCCAGCTACTGAAAGATAAGAATTATTGAATCATGGGTGGAAAATGAAGGAAAAAGTTGAAAGAAAAAACATTGGCAACGTTGACAACATTGGCAAAACTGAAACCTAAGGCAAGTTTTGAGGTGCTGACCTTGAGGTCACAGAATGACAGAATGAATAAGTCCTGGTGTCTTACTAGTGGTTTGTTTTAATCTGAATAACATGAGGTCACAAAACATGGAGAACTAGTAGTTAACTTTTTGATGGTTTGGCAGAAAGGAGAGAAATAATTCTAACATTATGTTTATGTTAGAATATTTCCAACAAAAACTTTACTCATTTTTTTTATTCATGCTGTGATTTGCCTTAGTCCTCAAAAACCTAGGTTCAGTATAACCTAGATATAACCTAGAGCCAGGATAACAAGAGAACCTCATGTTGATGTTGAGTTTTCCAGAGGTGGAAAAAAGGTATGTCTTTGGTATTGCAGTAAGCCTCATGAGATGCAGTACCTGTGGCTAACTGACAGAGATGCTTTGTTTAGGATCAAATCTAGTCCTTCCCATGAGTTAATTACCAGTCCTGACATGTTGGAGAGCAACTTTTAGGCACTCCTTTTGTATTGGTTCTGTGCATAGATATGTCTTAGAGGGGCGTGCTTTCTGTTGCACATGCATATGGGCATGGAGCTGACAGACATTTATGTTTGCCATTTTAATTTCCTGGCCCCAGAGAAGAGGAGTAGAATTTGAAAGCTAATCTATTTAGTGTGATATGTAGTAAGGCATTCTTTCTCCATAGTGGTGTCTTTGGGGGCTCTGTAAAAGTGAAGCAGTGCTGGAAAAAAAAAAAAAATTTAAAAAAAAAAAAAAAGGATACTAGCAGTTTATGTAATGACCTTCTCCCTGTTGGTGCAATATTGCTTTGTTTTTCTCATTTGGTAGGAAGGGGTACGGAGTCCAAGTGATGATGATGAAAGTTGCTGTGAATTCTTCTCCTGATTATATACTCATCATATACTCGCTAAGTTGTGTCTGACTTTTTGCTACCCCGTGGACTGTAGCACATCAGGCTCCCTTGTCTCCCACTATTTGGCAGAGCTTGCTCAGACTCATGTCCATTGAGTCAGTGAGGCCATCCAACCATCTCATCCTCTGCTGCCCGCTTCTCTTTTGCCTTCAATCTTTCCCAGCACCAGGATTTTTTCCAGTGAGTTGGCTCTGTATTTGGTGGCCAAAATATTGGCACTTTAGCTTCACCAACAGTCCTTCCATTGAATATTCAGGGTTGATTTCCTTTAGGATTGACTGGCTTGTTGCTGTTGTTCAGTCATTCAGTCATGTATCTTTGTGACCCCACGGATGGCAGCATGCCAGGTTTTCCTGTCCCTGACTATATCCTGAAGTTTGCTCAAACTCATATCCATTGAGTCGGTGATGCCATCCAATCATCTCATGCTGTGTCATCTCCTTCTTCTTCCCTCAATCTTTCCCAGGATCAGCATCTTTTCCAATGAGTCAGCTCTTTGCATCAGATGGCCAAAGTATTGGAGCTCCAGCATCAGTCTTTCCAATGAATGTTCAGGGTTGATTTCCAATTCTTCGGCACCCAGCCTTCTTCATGGAACAACTTGTACATCCGTACATGACTGCTGGAAATTTTGTCAGCAAAGTGATAAATAGCCCTGGGAAGGACATAGTTGTCTATGATGGACTGAGTAGTGCACCTTAAGAGATGTCTACCTCCTAATCCCCAGCACCTACAAATGCTGTTATGCCTTTTACAGCAAAATAAAAAATAAATAAATAAGGATTTTTCAGGTGTTATCAAGTTAAGGATATTGAAATGGAGAGATTATCATAAATTTTCTAGGTGGGCATGATATAATCCAAGGGTTATCCTGCAAGAGGTATGCAGAAGTAGTTAGAGCTAGATATAAGATAGTGTGATGATCAAGATAGTAGCAAAGGGAAAGAGAGAGGGATTTGAAGATGCCCCACTGGTGGCTTTGAAAGATGGAAAAAAGAGACATGAGCCCAAGAAAGTACAAGGCCTCTAGATGGGTTAGTATTTGAAGGAGATCATGTAGGTTGCTGTCAGCTTTGGTGTCTGACTTTCCATAGGACCCCAGTGTTAGATGGCCTATAGATGGTTCTGGAAAAAAGACTATAAAGGAAAGACAGGTTGTTTCTGAAGATGGAAGGTAGATTCATGAGCAATGGGATTATCGTAAATAGGAATCATTATAATGCTGCTGCTGCTACTGCTAAGTCGCTTCAGTCGTGTCCGACTCTGTGCGACCCCATAGACAGCAGCCTACCAGGCTCCACCATCCCTGGGATTCTCCAGGCAAGAACACTGGAGTGGGTTGCCATTGCCTTCTCCAATCATTATAATAGGAGTACCCAAATGGACTAATCTTTGGGGCTGTTCAGATCCAGGCTTTTGTATGGCGTCCCAGTACAAGTGATAGGGCAACACCTGCTTCCACATTTTTAATATTGCCAGCTACTGAAAGATAAGAATTATTGAATCATGGGTGGAAAATGAAGGAAAAAGTTGAAAGAAAAAACATTGGCAACGTTGACAACATTGGCAAAACTGAAACCTAAGGCAAGTTTTGAGGTGCTGACCTTGAGGTCACAGAATGACAGAATGAATAAGTCCTGGTGTCTTACTAGTGGTTTGTTTTAATCTGAATAACATGAGGTCACAAAACATGGAGAACTAGTAGTTAACTTTTTGATGGTTTGGCAGAAAGGAGAGAAATAATTCTAACATTATGTTTATATTAGAATATTTCCAACAAAAACTTTACTCATTTTTTTTATTCATGCTGTGATTTGCCTTAGTCCTCAAAAACCTAGGTTCAGTATAACCTAGATATAACCTAGAGCCAAGATAACAAGAGAATCTCATGTTGATGTTGAGTTTTCCAGAGGTGGAAAGAAAGGGTATGTCTTTGGAATTGCAGTAAGCCTCATGAGATGCAGTACCTGTGGCTAACTGACAGAGATGCTTTGTTTAGGATCAAATCTAGTCCTTCCCATGAGTTAATTACCAGTCCTGACATGTTGGAGAGCAACTTTTAGGCACTCCTTTTGTATTGGTTCTGCGCATAGATATGTCTTAGAGGGGCATGCTTTCTGTTGCACATGCATATGGGCATGGAGCTGACAGACATTTATGTTTGCCATTTTAATTTCCGGGCCCCAGAGAAAAGTGAAGTGAAGTTGTGTCCGACTCTTTGCGACCCTGTGGACTGTAACCTACCAGGCTCCTCTGTCCATGGGATTTTCCAGGCAAGAATACTGGAACGGGTTGCCATTTCCTTCTCCAGGGGATCTTCCCGACCCAGGGATTGAACCCGGGTCTCTCGCTTTGCTGGCAAATGCTTTAACCTCTGAGCCACCTGAAAGCTAATCTGTTTAGTGTGATACGTAGTAAGGCATTCTTTCTCCATAGTGGTGTCTTTGGGGGCTCTGTAAAAGTGAAGCAGTGCTGGAAAAAAAAAAAAAATGGAGCCTTCTCCACTTGCACTGTAACTTTCCATGAACACACTGAGAGAATCACTTTGCCAGAAACAGAAAAATTAAGGGATATTGAGAAAATCTTAACTAATCTTATTGTATAAGATTTAAATGTTATATTTCTCAAATATCAGTGATTGTGGCAGGATGAACGTGCCTTATCTGATGTTGAACAAATGAACAAAGATTCAAAATGCCCTAGGCAATCTGGCAGAAAGATACTGGTTTGCAGAATAGGTTCTAAACATTTTTTATTTGTTTTAAATTCAAGAAATATTTTTTGGACAGTCATCATGGATGCTTTTTGGGTCAATGTCCTCTGATGGCTGCCTCTACTGCTGCTAAGATGCTTCAGTCGTGTCCGACTCTGTGTGACCCCATAGACAGCAGCCCACCAGGCTCCCCCGTCCCTGGGACTCTCCAGGCAAGAACACTGGAGTGGGTTGCCATTTCCTTCTCCAATGCATGAAAGTGAAAAGTGAAAGGGAAGTCACTCAGTCGTGTCCAACTCTTAGCGACCCCATGGACTGCAGCCTACCAGGCTCCTCCGTCCATGGGATTTTCCAGGTAAGAGTACTGGAGTGGGGTGCCATTGCCTTCTCCGCCTCTGATGGCAGCAGATTACAAAAACAATGACATTGTCAGATTTAATGGAAAGGACTCATCAGAAACTAATAGCTGAGGAAGACAAAGCAAAGGCAGTGACAGAGTGCTTTAGGATGTCTCTGGGATTTCCAACACTTCTTAATAGGAATTGTTGTTGTTGAGGTGGGGACTCCTTTGGAAGAGCAACTGCACAATTGAACTTATGTGATACAATTGTGCTTCTAAGGACTTAATAGAAGAATCACATAAAGACTCTAAGAAATGTTCCTTTAAGATCCTGGACATTCTTGAGGGGGTCATATTAAAACTGTCCTTGCTAAGTTCTATTTGTATTGCCAATTCTTGGAGATTAATGGAGCATGAATTGTAAATGGAGTAATAAGCACAGACACAAAAAAAGACTTCATCTCCTACCCCTGTCCTGACTGCTTATATCCTCTTGAGGTTGATGCTCTTATTCCCAACTTATAAATAAAGAAATTGGGTGTGATAGGGGTAAAGGAACTTGTCCAAAGTTATCCTACCACAATTGACCCTTAAACAATGTGACATTTATCCAAGTACAATTTATAGTTGACCCTCTGGATCAATTCTCCTTCTAGACATTCAACTAACTGCAGACTATGAAGTACTATAGTATTTAGTTTTGAAAAAATTAAAAAAAACAAAGCAAAACAAAACCCTGTGCAAGTCAAACCATTGATTTTCAAGGATCAGCTGCAGTTGGTAACCAAGTGCAGACCTCAGACTATCTGATTTTACTCAATTACCAGTATCCAGCTTGGACCTGATACTTGAGAGTTTTTTGGTTTTCAGTTGCTTTCTGTCAGCATTTTCTCTTCACTACATGTGTGGTGCTTGTGGTCTCAAAACATTCCTTTTTCACAGCCCTCAGAAAAGTATCAATTGAGTAAGCTGTACATTGTCAACATTAAAACACAAGTAATTGTGGTACTGCTCCCTCAGTGGAAGTTCAGTCCAGTTCAGTTGCTCAGTCAAATCCGACTCTTTGCGACCCCATGGACTGCAGCATGCCAGGCCTCCCTGTCCATCACCAACCCCCGGAGTCCACTCAAACTCATGTCCATTGAGCCAGTGATGCCATCCAGCCATCTCATCCTCTCTCTTTCCCACAATGGAAAGGAAAGGACAAATCAGGGGAAGGCAGTGCAGTGAAGGGGAGTGCCTTCAGGGGATGAATCATTAAATGCTACTGAGGCACGTTACAATCATTCACCTGTAAATTGTCCCAAGTGCCCAAGTGATCTTCGCCTCAAAAATGTCTCCTCAGTCCACCTCTTTGGTCGACAACTAAACTGTGTTTTTGCCATTTGACCCAAGCCTCCCTGCTTCCTGTCACTTTCTCACCTTAGCTGCAAATTATCTGCAGCCTGATTTTCAACCTCCACATCAAATCTTCACTTTATCACGGGTTCAGGAGATTAAAATGTGAACCTCCAGGCAGCAGTTAATAAGTAATTGTTTATTTAGCAATCACGTCACAAGTGAGGTTCACAATCAATTCTCCAGAGGCTGACTTTAGAATTCACTTAAATACTGCTCTTCATCTCCAAGTGAATAAATTACTCAGGTCTTTCCTGAGTTTAAAGTTACAGTGATAACTTTAATAGTGATTGTCTACTTACTCTAAATTGAATCTCCACTTAAAACTTGTGCTTACTAATAGGTATTTTCTATCTTATTTTCCATTTCCCTAAAGAATTACAAATATTTACACAAGAATTGGACATGACTTAGTGACTAAACCGCCATCACCACTGAATATATATTATATGCTAGACATTATGTTTAATTAAACATGTTATACATTATTTTGACAAATACTTCTAGCATCACTCCTAAATGAGTACTATCATTATTCTTCTATTAAAATGAGGAAATTAAGACTGATAAGTGCTTCAGAAGTTTTTAGGTCTTAATTCAGTCGCTCAGTCATGTCCAACTATTTGTGACCCCATGGACTGTAGCACACCAGGCTTCCCTGTCCATCACCAACTCCTGGAGCTTGCTCAAATTCATGTCCATCAAGTCGGTGATGCCATCTAGCCATCTCATCTTCTGTCGTCTGCTTTTTCTCCTGCCTTCAATCTTTCCCAGCATCAGGATGTTTTTCAGTGAGTCAGTTCTTCACATCAGGTGGCCAAAGCATTGGAGTGTCAGCTTCAGCATCAGTCCTTCCAATGAACACTCAGGACTAATCTCCTCTAGGATGGACTGGTTGGATCTCCTTGCAGTCCAAGGGATTCTCAAGAGTCTTCTCCAACACCACAGTTCAAAAACATCAATTCTTCGGCACTCAGCTTTCTTCACAGTCCAACTCTCACATCCATACATGACTACTGGAAAAACCATAGCCTTGTCTAGATGAACCTTTGTTGGCAAAGTAACGTCTCTGCTTTTGAGTATGTTATCTAGGTTGGTCATAACTTTCCTTCCAAGGAGTAAGCATCTTTTAATTTCATGGCTGCAATCACCATCTGCAGTGATTTTGGAGCCCCCCAAAATAAAGTCTGACACTGTTCCCACTGTTTCCCCATCTATCTCCCATCTTCATCTTTGATGAAGTGATGCATCAAAAACAAATGAGTAACAGAACTTTTTTTTTTTTAAGCAAAGTTTTGCAACAATTTGTTTCTTTATTGAAAAAGAAAAGCCCACAGTAACTAAAACAAGTCTCAAATGGTCTTGAGTTACATGAAACAATAAAGAAATAACTATAATATAGCTTGAAGAAAATAAAAGAGCATTTTTACTGAAACTCTGGAGGTGCAAGGGCTTTCTCATCTTTAAAACAGCAGAACCATTAAAGGTAAGCTAATCAATATGGTTGGCTAAATATAAAGATTTCAAAGCTACTGTATATCAATAAAGAATTTTTTTTTCTAGGCAACACATAACCAAAAATAAAAGAGAAATAAAGATGATGGCATACTGAGTGAAGTATAACAAGCTAAAAAAAGGCACATGCTGTGTGATTTCATTATGTAATGATTTCAAAAAGACACAGTCATGAAAGTGGAGTACAGATTAGTGCTTGCCAGGGGACAGGGTATGATGAGGGGTTGGATGTGAGTATAAAAGTGTAACATGAGAGAGGCCTTTGTGGCCACAATGGTTCTGTATCTTGATTTTGATAGTTGCACAAATCTGTGTGCGTGCTTAATCACTCAGTGACTAAGTCACTTAGTCACAGCTCTTTGCAACCCAGTGGACTGTAGCCCACCAGGCTCCTCTGTCCATGGGATTTTTCAGGCAAGAATACTAGAGTGGGGTACCATTTCCTCCTCCAGGGATGGAACCTGTGACTTTTATTTTTTTTTAATATTAATTTATTTTAATCAGAGGCTAATTACTTTACAATATTGTAGTGGTTTTTGCCATACATCAAAATGAATCAGACACGAGTGCACATGTGTTCCCCATCCAGAACCCCCTCCCTCCTCCCTCCCCATCCCATCCCTCTGGGTCATCCCAGTGCACCAGCCCTGAACATCCTGTCTCGTGCATCAAACCTGGACCGGCGATCCACTTCACATACAATATACACGTTTCAACGCTACCCTCTCAAATCATCCCACCCTCGCCTTCTCCCACAGAGTCCAAAAGTCTGTTCTTTATATCTGTGTCTCTTTTGCTCTCTTGGATATTGGGTCATCATTACCATCTTTCTAAATTCCATGTATATGCATTAGTATACTGTACTGGTATTTTTCTTCTTGACTTACTTCACTCTGTATAATAGGCTCCAGGTTCATCCACCTCATTAGAACTGATTCAAATGTATTCTTTTTAATGGTTGAGTAATATTCCATTGTGTATATGTACTACTGCTTTCTTATCCATTCATTTGCTGATGGACATCTAGGTTGCTTCCATGTCCTAGCTGTTGTAAACAGTGCTTCAATGAACATTGGGGTACACATGTCTCTTTCAATTCTGGCTTCCTCCATGTGTATGCCCAGCAGTGGGATTGCTGGGTCATATGGTAGTTCTATTTCCAGTTTTTTAAGGAATCTCTACTCTTGTCTCTAGCTTTGTGGGTGGATTGTTTACTCACTGAGCCATTAGGAAATGGCATAAAACTAATCATTGGGGTACACATGTCTCTTTCAATTCTGGCTTCCTCCATGTGTATGCCCAGCAGTGGGATTGCTGGGTCATATGGTAGTTCTATTTCCAGTTTTTTAAGGAATCTCTACTCTTGTCTCTAGCTTTGTGGGTGGATTGTTTACTCACTGAGCCATTAGGAAATGGCATAAAACTAAAACACACAAACATCATACCAATGTCAATTTTTTGGGTTTGATATTTTACTATATTTACATAAGCAAGATTGGGTGAAAGGTGTACTGAACTCCTCTGTACTATTTTTGCAACTTCTTGTAAGTCTATTCATTTAAAAAGAAAATTGTTAAAAGTAGTGAATATTTAAAAATAAATTATTAAGATTTTTTTTTCTTAAAGTGAAAGCAAATTTATTTAGAGAGACACATTCCACAAAATGGGGATGATCTCAAGTGAGCGGGGCTTTTTGTTTTTTAATTTATTTTTTTATTGAAGGATAATTGCTTTACCGAATTTTGTTTTTTTTCTGTCAAACCTCAATATGAATCAGCCACAAGTATACATATATCCCCCTCCCTTTGATTCAAAGGGGCCTATTGTTAAGCTTAAGTATAATTTGAACCATAAAACATTTTAAATTTATTTTTTGAGATATATTGGACATATATATAAGCTTAATTTTTTGTGTTGATCTGATACATTTATATATTGCAGTATAGTTGCCACCTTGGCATTAACTAACAACTCTATCCACAGAAATTGATATAATTTAAAATTTTCTAAAGCCACATTAAATACAATAAAAAATGGGTAACATAATTTAAATNAGATGTGTATAAGAGACAGATATTGGACATATATATAAGCTTAATTTTTTGTGTTGATCTGATACATTTATATATTGCAGTATAGTTGCCACCTTGGCATTAACTAACAACTCTATCCACAGAAATTGATATAATTTAAAATTTTCTAAAGCCACATTAAATACAATAAAAAATGGGTAACATAATTTAAATATTTAAGTAAATAAATTTTATTAATGTTAATAAAATTAACATTATTAAAATGAATATTTTATTATTTTATTTATTGAATGTCTTATCCCAAATATTATAATTTTAGCATGTAGTCAATAAAAAGACTATGGCTGAAACATTCATTTCTTTTTATATTTTATACTTGAAATTATTGTTTTGAGTCTTCAAGGTATAACAAATTTCTAAATTTAATATTTTGCTACATGCAGCTTTGCCTCAGGTGCAAGGAACCTAGGATTTACTAAACACATCAAGATCACTTATACCTCAAACTCTGGATGCAGTAGAGAATGACCACAGAGACAGATTTGGGGGTGGGACCCCACCTCAGCTTCCTCCCTTCTCTCCCCACATCAGGCCCTTCCTCTCTTCCAACGTCAAGAACTTCATGGAGCCCCAGACACATATGGGAGAGCAGGTCATGTGATCCACAAACCTGGATCCCCCGAATACCTCAAGAGGAAGTCCTTCCTTAAGTCTGCCTGCTCCCACCCCCGCTTCCACCTGGGCGCACCCCAGCAGAGTTCTGGGTGTGGGCAGAAGGTGATCCCACATTTGCTCTCCCCAATAACCACAGGGTCACTCCCTCAACTCCTCTGGGACTTAGATCCCGTGTAACCTCTTAGGAAAACCTTTCCAGAGGATCATATTTAAAATCACAACTGGCTCCCTCATAACCCTTACCTTCTTGATCTCTAAATCACTCTACTTTTTGAGACTTCAGTAACTTGCTTCCGTTGGTTTGTATCGGTGTTCTCTATCGGCACTAAGTTCCAAAATGGCAGTGACTTTTCGCCTGCTTTGGTATGATGAATGATTTAGTGGCTAGATGCTTGACACACATTTGTTAAGGCATTGAAAATATTTAAAAGTGTTTATATTTATTGAAGCAGATATCTAACAATCCTGGATAATAGGCTGTTAATTTTAGAATGCCCCTTTCCAGTTTTATAGCTGTAATTAACCTTCAGTATTTGAGCAGATAGACATATATTTACTTGATTTTTGCTTAATAGATTGTGCCTTTTTTATGTCAAAAGGGCAGACAGACCTTTAGGAAGAGAGTGAACTGGATTGAATTGGTTCCATTTGGGAATCCAACATTGTTATATATCTTTGATGGCCAAGTTAGTCCTGTCTTAGATCAACCAGCTGGAAGAGAAGGGATAGAAATTCACAGAAAGGAAGAGGAGAGTCAGACATGTCTCAACCTCATTCAAAAGGGTCTGAGAGAAATACATATATCCTGGAACCATATCTGGCTTATAAGATGTCTTCATATCCAGCCACGAGGACAGTGTGTGAAGACATCCAAATTAATGGACCTGTGGGGAGCCTAGGCACACAGTGGGGATCACAGTGGACAAGAGCATTAGAGAATGATAGGAAATAATTAGAAATAAAAGATTAGATAGTTTAATTAGATAGTTCTGCTTAATTAGATAGTTCTTACTTAGAAATAAAAGATTGTTGCTAGCCAGCAGTGTTGAAAATGCTTTAACCATGATTGAACGAGACAAGACTTGTATCAAATAGTTTGGACCACGTGTTTTCAATAATAATGGCAGAGAATGGATTCCTTCTCAGACTTAGGTGGCGTTTCTAATGCATGTCTCAGAAGCAGAAAAAGACAGAATTGGACTATTAGGCTTCCTGAGATGACAAAATATTTTTTATTTTAAGAAAGAGAAGAGAATCATGGAAAAATAAAAGGTATTCTTTTGGTGAAAATATGGGTACTTAAAAGTCATACCAGGGCTTCTCAAGTGGTGCTAGTGGTGAAGAACCTGCCTGCCAATGCAAGAGACGTAAGAGACATGCGTTTAATCCCTGGGTTGGGAAGATCCCCTGGAGGAAGGCTGGCAACCCACTCCAGTATTCTTTCCTGGAAAATCCCATGGACCGAGAAATCTGGCAGGTTACAGTCCATAGGGTCCCAAAGAGTTGGACATGACTGAAACAACTTAGCATGCACATATTCGTGAAGTCATACTGATTTAGATATCCTTTCATTTCTTCTTTCTAAAATAAACAGGCAGGGGAAGCCTTTACACTAAAAAAAGGTATTTCATTTCAGCATTAATTTTAATGATAAAACTTGGAAATAACCAAAGTTAGCAATGAATAAGTAGAATATTCTTCATTCTGACATTATATCCAAAGCACCTAGAATACAGATAGAACACTATCTGTTATGTAGAAGGTACACAGTATACATTACAAAATAAATGGAGAAATGAACATTTGTTTAAAGTCATCTATTCCAGGATTATACACATAAATTATAATTCCAGGATTGTAAATCCCAAGCAGTTACTGAAATGATTGTGTTAATCATCATATAGAAAGTATGAATATGATGATTTTGAGTGCAAACTATAGAATATAAAATAGTTCTTGAATATAAAATGGTTTTTACACTTCAGTGTATATCATGTTACCTGGGGGGCTTATTAAACATAAGTTTCTCAGTCTCAGCATCAGTTTCTATTTCAGTGGGTCTGGAACGGTGCCCAATAATTTGCATTTCTAGCAAGTTTCTAGGTGATGCCCCTGCTGCTGGCCCCAAGACCATTTTGAGAACTACTGATCTAAAGGATAGTTATAAGGGTGTAAAATAAATTAATACATGATACCTAGAAAAACTATCGAGCAAGTAGAATTATGCCAAAAAAAGGTGTTGGGACTGTAGTGATTGTTTTAGAAGTAGAATCATGGCTTATAGATCTTGTCTTTCAAGTTTTCTTTGTTTTCCAGATTTTCTTTATGGTCAACTACTAGTTTAAAATGGAAAATAAAAAGATCAAACAGTTTAAATATAAATACAAAAGCAAAAAAAAAAAAAAGAGAGAAAAATAAAGAGAGATACTGATTTTCTCTAAAGAAATGATAATGAAATCTGGAGTTAAGGGGCCGATTTAAATGACTAGTATGCGCTTGCCTTTAGTATTACTTTATTACCTCTGCTAGAACTCCCTGATACTAAATTGATCCTTCATGTGACCTAAAGTCATCTTCTAGAAACTTTTCTTCATTCTTCTAAAGGAAACCCCCCAGATGCTCACAGCTCAGCCCACATTGTATTTGATTATTTTCTTTGTTCTTGTTGACTAAAGCTTCCTTGAGAATAAGACATACTGCTTCTTGTTTATCTCACCTTTGGCCTGGGCATATGAAAGTGCTTCAATTTTCTATATTCATGAGTATAATTCATGTTCAACTGTTGAATATTTTCTTTCTTTTTCTTTTGTTTCTTATGTATTTATTTCTTTGCTTTTTTAAATGGAAATACAGGTGGTTTACAATGTTGCATTAGTTTTAGGTGTGCAGCACATTGACTTCAGTTTTATATACACTCTTTTTCACATTCTTTCCCTTTAAAGATGATTAAAAAGTATACAGTATATTTCCCTGTGCTATACAGTAAGTGCTTGTTATCAATGTTTTATATAGTAGTGTGTATTTATTAATTCCAACATCCTAATTTATCCCTCAACTGGTTTCCTCTTTGGTAACCATAACAGAAGAATTACAGACATAGGAAACAAATGCGGATATTACCTTTTTGCCCATTTGGGGCCATTGTGCTTGCATGTGTCCTCCATCGCTTCAGTTGTGTCCAACTCTTTGTGACGCCATGGACCATAGCCCACCAGGCTCCTCTGTCCATGGGATTCTCCAGGCAAGAAAACTGGAATCGGATGCCTTGCCCTCCTCCAGGGGATCTTCCCCATCCAGGGATTGAACTTGCATCTCCTGTGTCTCCTGCTCTGCAGGTGGATATTTTTTTACCACTGAGCCACCAGGGAAGCGCCATTTGGGTCCGTTATTCTCCATCTTGCTCTTTCTCCTCGGAAGCAATTTTGTATCCAATAGCCGACTCATTTATTACAATATTTGAAGAAAGACCTACTAGGAAGAAACAAGGCGCTATGAATTGGAACTCCTGTTTCAAAGTTTAGCTCAAGTGGAAGTGCCCTGAGGTCAAACCTGGGTTTTCATACATGCAAAGCATGTGATCTACCACTAAGCCAGTTCTCCAGTTGTAGATAATTTGAGACTGCATCAAAAAGGTTGCTTGCGTTCTGGGTTGCAGGTGGTTTGACTAGTGAGAAACACTATAAGATGGGAGCAGAGTGAGCTCCCTTTTCCTGTTGGACCAGGGGTTGGCAGTGGCTGCACTCCTTAAGTGAAGGGCTTACCTCTTCTGGGCTTTTCCTCTCCTCCAGCCATTCTTTTCCATATGGGTTCTGTTTCCCATTTCCATCCTCGATCCCTTCAGATGTAGAATACTAGTTGCTCACTTTACTGCTAGTTTGATGCTGCTTTCATGTTCCTTACTGGTTTCCCTTAATCCTGTCCGTACCTTGTACATATCCTTTATTAAACTCTCCTAAAATTGTGTCCTTTGAGTAGGCCATCTGTTTCTTGCTGGGATCTTTGCCAGCATACCTCCTTTTCACTTTTTCATGCCTGAGGGTACATGCTTTCACTTCACAGAAAATAAGAGGCAGAAACTCCCCATGGGCTAGCATGGAATATAAAGAGCACAGGCTTTAGAACAAGCCATATTGGTTTGAACATGAGTTTTGCCATTTCCTTGCTGAATGGCACAGCAAAGTTGCCTAAGAGACTCGATTTGTCCCCTCAAAAGTGGGGATTATCATTTCTAACTTATTAAGTATGAAAATATGTGTCAAGTGTCTAGCGCTTTGCATGTATGTATGTGCCCCTAAAATTTTCCTTTCCCCTTCCTTCCATATGTTAGAACAAATCATACCAATAAAAGAAGACTGTTCTATTCCTTCACTATATTTCCATATTGTTCTAAGAATCCTCTGCTGGTAGCTGCAGTCCCTCCCAAATTTATAAACAATTCTTGTCTTTCTGAATAATGCACTTCTATCTCCCATGTATCTCTGCTGTCTGCTATACTAAGGGCCATCTAAGTTCTAAGACTTAGACTGGCTGTCCTGAGGAGGACCCAGCAAACACCAGGTCTTTGCTGCAGCCCACAAGATCTTTGGTCTTTGTTGGGGCATGCAGGATATTTTAGTAGTGGCATGTGGGATCTCGTTCCTCTACCAGGGTATTTGGCAGTCCCTTATAGATAAACATGTACTTTCAATATGACCCGGCAATTCCACTCCTAGGTATTTACTGAAGATGAATGAAAATATATCTTAACACAAAGACTTGCATTCTATAATTCATAGAAATTGCATAATATCACCAAACTAGAAAATGATCCAAATGACTATCAAATGGTGAATGGATAAGCTAAGTGTGTAATATCCATAAAGAAAATATTTCTTAGAAATAAAGTTGAATGAACTACTGACATGGGCAAGAACATTAATAAGTCTTAAAAATGTAACATCAAACATTGAAAAATGCATTCATATGAAGTTCTACATAAGTCAGAACTATAGATGAAGAAGGGGATCAGCGATTTCCAAGGACAGGAGGTGAAAGGAGAGAACTGACTAGAAAGGCTCACAGGAAAGCTTTTTGGGGTGATGGACATGTTCTGTATCTTCATCATGGTGGTAGTTCCTTACTATACACTTGTCCAAATTTATCAAATTGTATACAAAATCATACAAATCATAAACTGATTATAAGTTAGTCTCTTGAGAGTCATATGTCTAGTTCCTACTGTGTACAATCTTTAAGATTTAATTTTGACATGTTATCTTTAATTCCACACCAATTTAGTGGACACAGAAGTGAGAAAAACTGTGAACCTTATGTTTATCCACCTGAGTTGACATGAGCCATAGTGTTGATGGAGGGGATTGAAGGAGAGGATATTTTTGTTTTCAAGAGCTCAGATTTTCATAAGTAAATTAAAAAAAAAGAATGATTACCAATTATTATTCCTTATCCACCAAAATAACCATCTTGCTGCTGAAAAAGTCACAGTGGTTTAATTCAGCGATTTGTTAAATTTAGGGGNAGCCATAGTGTTGATGGAGGGGATTGAAGGAGAGGATATTTTTGTTTTCAAGAGCTCAGATTTTCATAAGTAAATTAAAAAAAAAGAATGATTACCAATTATTATTCCTTATCCACCAAAATAACCATCTTGCTGCTGAAAAAGTCACAGTGGTTTAATTCAGCGATTTGTTAAATTTAGGGGGAAAAAAAAAAACATTGAAAGCACACTGACTTGAAAGCTCAATATTTGTGGGGAAAGATATTTTATGATATATTTGTGAAGTTAAAGGGCATGATGTTACAGGAAATTTGGAGAACTGTTCTACAATTTCCCATGAGAGATCTTAACCACAGTCATATTTCAGAGACATTTACATTTTTTAAATGTTTATTAAATATAATGGATGTTTCTGGTAGTTACAGTTTACTATGGTCTTTGCTCTTATCAGTACAAAATTAAGAGGAACAAAAGAGAGAATTTAGAGTGGCAAAATCAGATAATCCCTCTCCTTTTAAGCTTCTGGTCTTAGATTTATAAAAAGGAGGCTGAGGTCCAGGGATTTTTCTTCCTGACTCTCATTTCATTTACTGAAGCATTTGCCCTTATACTGATTCTCTGAAAAGGGTTTCCCCTTCAGGCTACAGAGATGCAATGTGAAAGGAAACTTCTCGCATACTGATAAATGTATCTAATGATCAGGCATGTATACAGCAGGCAGGTGTATCTAATCAGGAGGATGGGAAGGAGCAGTTATGTGGTGAATAAGGCTCATTGACCACCAAAAAGCAAATGGGGAACAGTTGGTTTTCCACCAGAGCCATCCCTCCCATAAAGCCCTTGTTCCTGCTTTCTTGCAACATGAACATTCTCCCAGGCTAAAGGGGAAGACACATTTATAGATCACTGAGACAGCTGCTGTTGTTCTTAAAGGGAATAATTTGTCCCAGCTTCAGAAATTGCTCTCATTGGTCACCATGGGAGTGAGCCCAGATGCTTTGTTATGAAATTCAATGTCAAACCAATTATGGGTGCACTGATGCATCATGATATTTGAGATGAAGAAATTGCAAATTAGGCTATTTCCTCTCTGTAAATTTAAATTCTGACATTTTATACTGTCATTATTTATACTGACTGCTAGGTAATAGAAAAGCTGTTTGAAGGCCTACTCTTTCCCAGGGTGGGTATGCAATGCCCCAACAGGCAGCAAAGTTCATGAAACTAATGTTGATTACCCTTTCTATGTCTAGTATTAGTGTAGATAGGTTCAGATCTATATGGATGGTTTAAAAGGAGCTTTAATTCTAGTTGGATACTTGGGGCATCCCAGTTGGCACTAGAGCTTGCCTGCCAATGCAAGAATCAAAAGAGATGTGGGCTTGATCCCTGGATTGGGAAGATCCACTGGAGGAGGGCATGGCAGCCACTCCAGTATTCCTGCCTGGAGAACCCCGTGGACAAGAAAGCCTGGCAAGCTTCATATGGTTCAAAGAGTTGGACACTACCAAAGTGACTAGGCACTTGGAGGACCTGCCTGGTTCTACTGGGTAGAAAAGAGTTGTTGAAGGTAGGCCCTCATCCTGGCCATGGTTCTTACCTGAGTGGCCTTAGAAATGCAGCAGGTGGTCTTGGAAAATTATTTAATATATATATCTAGCCTGAGTTTTGTTATATATAAAGTAGGGTGAAAATAGTTAAGACACTCTGCATTTTGCAATGATATTTTTATTTGAGGTCACTGCAAAAGCTTTTTGCTGAATAGTTAGTAATGAGAAATATCAGAGACCTGACTGGTTCATGGTATCAAATTTCAAATATGTAAAATTCACATATTCACATATTGGAAATAAAGCACTATATATATATACACACACACACACATATATATATATTTAAATTATATACAGATTATTATATACACATTATATGTGTATATAATATATGCACATTGTATATATTATATATACATTGTGTATATTATTATTATATACATATTATACTGTGTATATTATATACATATTATACTGTGTATATATACACATTATGTGTATATATGTGTATATAATATATATGTGTCTATATACACATATATTTATGTATAAACACGTGTATATACATTTATACATTTATGTGTATATACATCTGTACATTGTGTATATACACATGTGTATATACATTTATGTGTATATTATATACATATTGTATATACATTGTGTATATTTTATACATATTATAATATGTATATTATATACACATTATATGTGTATATAATATATGCACATTGTATATATTCTGTCTCTTATACACATCTAGATGTGTATAAGAGACAGATTTAATATATATTCCATGGACTGCAGCCTACCAGGCTCCTCCATCCATGGGATTTTCCAGGCAAGAGTACTAGAGTGGGGTGCCATTGCCTAGTAGAGGTAGAATGTTCAAAACTGAGTCTTAAGTTTCGCTGTGGTAGATGGATTTGGGCTTCCCTGGTAGCTCAGCTGGCAAAGAATTCTCCTGCAATGTGGGAGACCCCGGTTTGATTCCTGGGTCAGGAAGAACCCCCAGAGAAAGGTTAGGCCACCCACTCCAGTATTCTTGGGCTTCCCTTCTGGCTCAGTTGGTAAAGAATCTGTAATGCAGGAAGACCTGGGTTTGATCCTTGGGTTGGGAAGATGCCCTGGAAGAGGGCATGGCAACCTATTCCAGTATTCTTGCCTGGAGAATCCCCATGGACAGAGGAGCCTGACGGGCTGCAGTCCATAGGGGCACAAAGAGTTGGACATAGACTGAGCAACTAAGCACACAGGTAAGAGACTGAGAAACTGGCTAATAAGCTCCTTTATAATACAAGGAGAGGGGTTATGAGACAATGAGTAGAAGTTTAGCAATAAGGAAAGGGATGAAGAGGTTCGATACAGGAATGTGCCCAAGATACTCTGAACAGAACTTGTTAATCTCCTCACAAGGAAGGATAGCAATCAAGTTTCAACTTTGATCAATGGTTTATGAGTTTATTAATAAAGGCACAGATTTGTCCATCCCATAGGGATTTTATTTAAAAGTCTGTTGGATGCATTCACTTATTTTTCAAGTATAAATGACAAACATTCTTTTCTTTTTTATTGACATATAGTTGATTTACAATGTTGTGTTAATTTCTGCAGGATACATTTACTTTTATTCATTATGTGGTAGCAGGAATGAAATTTACTCTGCCCCTTTAAATAAGTATATTAAACAATAGAAAAGTCTGCATAAAAAAGGAAGGAATAAACATGAAGTGAACCCTAAGACTGTCCTTCCTTATTTCAGAAGATGAATTTTCAGACTGCAGTGATGTGAGAAAGAACCCGAACAGAACCTGCTGGTTATAATGAGTAGAGGAGTATTGAACTCTTGAGTCAGTGTATTAATTCAGACCTAAGGTTTCCTTTATGAAATATAGAGATAGAAATATAGAATTAAGAAAAGCAAAAAAGGAGCCTGTAAAGAAATTGAAAGTGAGGTCGCTCAGTCATGTCCCGCTCTCCCATGGACTGTAGCCCACCAGGCTCCTCTGTCCATGGGATTTCCCAGGCAAGAATACTGGAGTGGGTTGCCATTTCCTTCTCCAGGGGATTTTCCTGACCCAGGGATCGAACCCAGGTCTCCAGCATTGCAGGCAGACGCTTTACCTTCTGAGCCACTAGGGAAGTAAGTAGTGCCTCAAAATCAAAATATAGCTGTGAAGTCAGGATTTCTAAAATATATGCATTGCCATATATATTTATTTCATGTACACATGTATAAGTATGAACACTTTACATATGTCTGTATATATATATACACACACATACACACATGTCTATATACACACAGACACACATACATGTAGATAAATATTATGTATGTGTATATATATATATACACATATGTATATGTGTATATACATACATATATTTCCTAGCGTTTCTCTATGACAGGTCTATGAAGTAATGATAGCCAAAATAGCAAAGAACATGTGATGCTCAAATCATCTCCACTAATAAGAGCCTAGGCTCCTTGGATAAATGACTGATGGTAATGCTGTGGCAGGGTTGGTAAAAGATAATTTTGGAACTTATTGTTAGTCCAGGAAGAAAGTGCTTGAAAAACAAATGGAGATGAGTCAGAAGAACACAGAAACCAATTTGAAAATACTTCCATTGATCAACTCACAATTTGTGTATCAAAATAATTAAGTACCATAATGAAACATAAGACATTAGAAAATAAGAATTTTTGAGCTCAAACAAATAAGAGATCAACATATACATTTTAAAAAAAGATTAATGCCTCTTGTTTGCATTAGAATGCAGAGTGCCTATTGGTAAATTTAGGGGGAAATTTTGATGAAGCGAAAGTCATTTGCATTGTCATTAAAATATCTCCCCTCAGGCTACTTATTAGTTTTAAGACAAAGTAAACTGTCTAATCTTGGAGAAGGAAATGGCAACCCACTCCAGTGTTCTTGCCTGGAGAATCCCAGGGACGGGGGAGCCTGGTGGGCTGCCGTCTATGGGGTCGCACAGAGTCGGACACGACTGAAGTGACTCAGCAAACTGTCTAATAACATTATCAATGACAAAGTCTTTGATTACAGAGAAGTCATTTACAGCACAGTACTAGATAGGATCAGCTTAAGATCCTGGAGAACTGTGACAAAGATAGGAGAAACTGTAACCACCAAAGATATTATCAGTTACACTAATAGCCACATGTATGTATATGTGCGTGTGTGTGTGTGTGTGTATACACACATGTATGTATATATATTATTCCATTTATGTAAATTATGTAATATGCAAACTATAGTTTGAAAGAAAACAGAGACTAAAACTAAAAAAGAAAACTAAAATTATAGTTACAGAAAGAAAACCAATGGCTGCCTCTGGTTGGGGAGTGTGGATGGTTGGGGAGAATTTGAAGGAATTACAGATGTAGCCAAGGAAACTTTTTCATGAATTTGAATGTGTTCATTAGTTGGATTGTGGTGATGATTTAAGGGTGTGTACACATTCCAAAAGTTATCAGACTCTATATTTTAATATTTTATATTAATATTTTCAGTTAAACATCTATTAATTACTAAAACAAGTGAAAAAGACAGTTTGGCACCATCTTGTAAAATGAAGAATGTGTGCCTCTCATCCAATAATAGCACTTTTTTGTGTATGACCACAGAAACATTTTTCAGACATTGAGGGAAAAAACAGTGATAAGAAAACAAATATCCACTTAAAAAATTGGCAAGGATTTTGAAGAGATATTTCAACACAGGAGACATAGGAATGGCAAAAATGTTAAAAGAAGGTTGATATTATTAGTTATCATGGAAATTAAAATTAAAACACAATGTGTTTTTTTTAATACCATGAGGATAGCAACAAGTAAATATAAAGATGATACCAAATGTTGGCATGTTCATAAAGTAACTGGATATCATATTTGCTGGTGAGAATGCAAAAGTCTATGGCCTCCTTGGGAAACGATTTGGCAGTCCCTTATAGATAAACATGTACTTTCAATATGACCCGGCAATTCCACTCCTAGGTATTTACTGAAGATGAATGAAAATATATCTTAACACAAAGACTTGCATTCTATAATTCATAGAAATTGCATAATATCACCAAACTGGAAAATGATCCAAATGACTATCAAATGGTGAATGGATAAGCTAAGTGTGTAATATCCATAAAGAAAATATTTCTTAGAAATAAAGTTGAATGAACTACTGACATGGGCAAGAACATTAATAAGTCTTAAAAATGTAACATCAAACATTGAAAAATGCATTCATATGAAGTTCTACATAAGTCAGAACTATAGATGAAGAAGGGGATCAGCGATTTCCAAGGACAGGAGGTGAAAGGAGAGAACTGACTAGAAAGGCTCACAGGAAAGCTTTTTGGGGTGATGGAAATGTTCTGTATCTTCATCATGGTGGTAGTTCCTTACTATACACTTGTCCAAATTTATCAAATTGTATACAAAATCATACAAATCATAAACTGATTATAAGTTAGTCTCTTGAGAGTCATATGTCTAGTTCCTACTGTGTACAATCTTTAAGATTTAATTTTGACATGTTATCTTTAATTCCACACCAATTTAGTGGACACAGAAGTGAGAAAAACTGTGAACCTTATGTTTATCCACCTGAGTTGACATGAGCCATAGTGTTGATGGAGGGGATTGAAGGAGAGGATATTTTTGTTTTCAAGAGCTCAGATTTTCATAAGTAAATTAAAAAAAAAGAATGATTACCAATTATTATTCCTTATCCACCAAAATAACCATCTTGCTGCTGAAAAAGTCACAGTGGTTTAATTCAGCGATTTGTTAAATTTAGGGGAAAAAAAAAAAAAAAAACATTGAAAGCACACTGACTTGAAAGCTCAATATTTGTGGGGAAAGATATTTTATGATATATTTGAAGTTAAAGGGCATGATGTTACAGGAAATTTGGAGAACTGTTCTACAATTTCCCATGAGAGATCTGAACCACAGTCATATTTCAGAGACATTTACATTTTTAAAATGTTTATTAAATATAATGGATGTTTCTGATAGTTACAGTTTACTATGGTCTTTGCTCTTATCAGTACAAAATTAAGAGGAACAAAAGAGAGAATTTAGAGTGGCAAAATCAGATAATCCCTCTCCTTTTAAGCTTCTGGTCTTAGATTTATAAAAAGGAGGCTGAGGTCCAGGGATTTTTCTTCCTGACTCTCATTTCATTTACTGAAGCATTTGCCCTTATACTGATTCTCTGAAAAGGGTTTCCCCTTCAGGCTACAGAGATGCAATGTGAAAGGAAACTTCTCGCATACTGATAAATGTATCTAATGATCAGGCATGTATACAGCAGGCAGGTGTATCTAATCAGGAGGATGGGAAGGAGCAGTTATGTGGTGAATAAGGCTCAATGACCACCAAAAAGCAAATGGGGAACAGTTGGTTTTCCACCAGAGCCATCCCTCCCATAATGCCCTTGTTCCTGCTTTCTTGCAACATGAACATTCTCCCAGGCTAAAGGGGAAGACACATTTATAGATCACTGAGACAGCTGCTGTTGTTCTTAAAGGGAATAATTTGTCCCAGCTTCAGAAATTGCTCTCATTGGTCACCATGGGAGTGAGCCCAGATGCTTTCTGTTATGAAATTCAATGTCAAACCAATTATGGGTGCACTGATGCATCATGATATCTGAGATGAAGAAATTGCAAATTAGGCTATTTCCTCTCTGTAAATTTAAATTCTGACATTTTATACTGTCATTACTTATACTGACTGCTAGGTAATAGAAAAGCTGTTTGAAGGCCTACTCTTTCCCAGGGTGGGTATGCAATGTCCCAACAGGCAGCAAAGTTCATGAAACTAATGTTGATTACCCTTTCTATGTCTAGTATTAGTGTAGATAGGTTCAGATCTATATGGATGGTTTAAAAGGAGCTTTAATTCTAGTTGGATACTTGGGGCATCCCAGGTGGCACTAGAGCTTGCCTGCCAATGCAAGAATCAAAAGAGATGTGGGCTTGATCCCTGGATTGGGAAGATCCACTGGAGGAGGGCATGGCAGCCACTCCAGTATTCCTGCCTGGAGAACCCCATGGACAAGAAAGCCTGGCAAGCTTCATATGGTTCAAAGAATTGGACACTACCGATGTGACTAGGCACTTGGAGGACCTGCCTGGTTCTACAGGGTAGAAAAGAGTTGTTGAAGGTAGGCCCTCATCCTGGCCATGGTTCTTACCTGAGTGACCTTAGAAATGCAGCAGGTGGTCTTGGAAAATTATTTAATATATATATCTAGCCTGAGTTTTGTTATATATAAAGTAGGTACACATATTTTTTGGCCTAATTTTAATTGGATTTTTTTTGGTCACTTGCAGCAGAGAATCTGAATATAGACAGAGAATTGACAGCCAGGACAGAGAGAGGAAACTGAGGAGGAAATGGTGGCAGCATAGATACTGCTTAGTAAACTGGGTTTATGGCTGAAAAACAGCTCTACTGCTGTCTCACTCACACCTATTTTCCTATGACCTTCAACTTGATGTTTTCAGAGGTGTTAGTGTGTCTTTTTTTAAAAGAGAATTCCCCAAATATTTTTTTCATAAGAGCTTGTAGATATAGTAAAATATATCAAGGAAGAGTTCTTCTATTCCTGGTTTATTAAAACTGCCTTTTAAAATCATGAATAGTATGGAATGGTATTCATTGTCTTTCTGTGTATCTATTGATATATATTGCTTTTGTCAAAATGAAAAATTTTATATGAACAGAATTTTTTTTCCTTTTTTTAAAAATTCAGATATAATTGACATATACCATTATAATAGCTTTGGGTGTAAAACATAATGATTTGATAATTGTATATGTTGGGTAATGATGACCACAATGTCATTATTATCCATTTTCACATAAATTTTTTTTTCTTGTGATAAGAACTTTTAAGATTTACTCTTCTAGCAACACTAAATATGGAATACATGTTTTTAACCATAGTCACCGTGCTACACATTACATCTTCATGACTTATTTATTTTGTAACTAGAAGTTTTTCTCCTTTGACCCCCTTCACTCATTTTGCTTGTTCCTCATCCCTTGCCTCTGGCAGCCAACCAATCTATTCTCTGAATCTAGGTGTTTGGCTTTTATTTATTTATGTATTTGTTTTTACAGCTCTACTGTTATATAATTTACATATCATAAAGCATACCTATTGAAAGTGTACAGTCTGTTGAGGTTGTGTATATGTATACATCTGTGTAACCATTACCCCAGTCCAGTTTTAGAACACTTGCATTACTATAAAATTGTCCTCATTTCTATCTGTAGCTGACTCTCTCTTTCCAACAAAATGCTTATCTACTTTCTGTCCTAATGGATTTTCCTTTTAAAAAAATCTTATTTAAAAAGAATCATAAAATACATGTATCTAGTTTGTTTCACTGTGTATGATGGTTGGATATTTGATTACATTATTGTATGCATATGGAGTTTCTTTATATTGCAGAATAATATCCCACTATATATATTATTGAGTATTGAGCATTAAGCCAGCTTTTTCACTCTCCTCTTAGAAAGAAAGTGAAGTCACTCAGTCATGTCATGCCCTTTGTGACTCCATGGACTGTAACCCACCAGGTTCCTCCATCCATGGATTTTCCAGGCAAGAGTACTGGAGTGGTTTGCCATTCCCTTCTCCAGGGGATCTTCCCGACCCAGGGATTGAACCCTGGTCTCCCTCATTGCAGGCAGACGCTTTACCGTCTGAGCCACCAGGGAAGTCCCATTCCAATGTATAGATATGTCATATTGTTTATTCATTTATTGTTTCACATTTGGATTGTTATTGTTTTCAGGTTTTGGATGATGTATATTTGTATAGGTTATGTATATTCCTGTGATGATCCCCTGGACAAGGGCATGGCAACCTGCTCCAGTATTCTTGCCTGAGGAATCCCATGGACAGAGAACCCTATACAGTCCATAGGGTCACAAAGAGTCAGACACTACTGAAGCGACTTAGCATGCATATATATTCCTGTGTAAGCATGTTTTCTTTTAATTTGGGTAAATATCTAGAAGTGGAATTAGTATGTCATATGGTAAATATATGTTTGTTAAAGAAAATGACAAATTGATTCTTAAGTGGTTGTCTCTTTTATAGTCCCATGAGTAATATATGCATGAAGGTTCTAGCTTCTAAACAGAATTCAAATTATGCCATTGTGTAACTCTAGAATGGCATTGAGAATCTTTTTGAATATAGATATTCTACTGAATATGTATGGAATGTCTTTTTTTTTACTTTAAAATTTTTTTATTTTACTAATTTTAGGAAAACATCAGTTCAGTTCAGTCGCTCAGTCATGTCCGATTCTTTGCGACCCCATGAATCGCAGTACGCTAGGCCTCCCTGTCCATCACCATAACCTGGAGTTCACTCAAATACACGTCCATTGAGTCGGTGATGCCATCCAGCCATCTCATCCTCTGTCGTCCCCTTCTCCCCTTGCCCCCAATCCCTCCCAGCATCAGAGTCTTTTCCAATGAGTCAACTCTTCACATGAGGTGGCCAAAGTACTGGAGTTTCAGCTTTAGCATCATTTCTTCCAAAGAAATCCCAGGACTGATCTCCTTTAGAATGGACTGGTTGGATCTCCTTGCAGTCCAGGGGACTCTCAAGAGTCTTTTCCAACACCACAGTTCAAAAGCATCAATTCTGCAGTGCTCAGCTTTCTTCACAGCCCAACTCTCACATCCATACATGACTACTGGAAAAACCATGGCCTTGACTAGATGGACCTTTGTTGGGAAAGTAATGTAGGAAAACATAGACATTATAAAAAATGTGAACTTAACCTCCTCAAATAAAATACCATACAAAACTATGTCTCAACTATGAAGGACATTGGCACAATATGATTACCTAATCCACACATCTTATTTGGATATTACCAGGTTTATATGCACTGTTCTTTAGAATGTTGTTATGTAAAATTTTATCACAACTGAAAACTGATATAAACATCACTATAATCATATGTTGGACACGATTGAGCAATTGAACTGAACTGATAATCATAAGACAGAACTTTATATCATTTTACTCTCCTATATTTCTAAATAACCCTAACCATTGGAAACCAGTGATCTGATCTTCATCACTGTAATTTTGCCACTTCATAAATGTTATGTAAACAGAATCATACACCATGCACCCTTTTGAATAGGTCTTTTTCACTTAACAGGAAGCTCTTGAGATCTATGTAGGTTGTTATGCATATCCATGGTTCTATATTTTTTTTCTTCTCACTCCATTTATGAATACATCACAATTAACCATGAAAACATCGCAGAACATTTGAGCTGGTTTCAGTTTTTGGCTCTTATAAATAAAGCTAGTATAAATATTTCCGTATAAAAGTTTATGTGAATGTCAGCTTTTCTTTCTCTAGGGCATGAGTCAACACAGCGTGCCCTGCAGTGTGCCCTAAGAATCTTATCCATGGCCTGTTTTTGTAAAACCCACGAGGTTTGTGATACTGATACTCAGTAGTATATCTGTAATAGAAAACAATAGTGCCAAGTATTGAAGGTGTTTAAGAGAAACTAGAGCCTTCGTACTTTGCAAATGTTACTTACTGAGGGGAATGTCAAGTGGGACTATTTTGGAATCCATCTGACAGTCTCTTTAATAAATACACATTTACTGTGTGATTTACCAGTTTCACTTTCAGATATTTACCCACATTAAATGAAAACATATGCTCATACAATGTTAAATTCTTTTACCATTTTTAAAGGGTTGAAAAAAGTAAAATGAAGAATGTGTAATACAGCTGGAATTTGGCTTATGAAACTGAAAATACTTACTGCCTGGCATTTTACAGAAAAAGTTTGCCAGCCTCTGCTCTGGAGTAAACTTCCGAGAGTGGGTTGCTGGATTCTGTGACATGTGCGTGTTTGATTTTGTAAGAAACAACCAAACTGTTTTCCAGAGTGGCTGTTACATTTTGTATCCTCCTCAGCAGCATTTCAGAGATCCAGTTGCTCCAGCTTCTCAACAGGACTTAGTAAGAATTTTTATTGCAGCAGTTCTATAAATGAGATGTAGTGGTTTATCTTTAAGCTCAGTTTGTATTTCTTTAGTGCTTAATGTTGATGTGGTGTTGATCATATTTTCACGTATTTATTTGCAATCCATATGTCCTTTTTTGATGAAATGTCTATTAAGTATTTTGCTCATTTTCTAATTGAATTGTGTATTTTCTTGCTGTTGCAATTACAGATTTCTTTATATAATCTCGATACAGTCCCGTTGTTGGTCATGTGATATGCAAATATTTTCTCTCAGTGGTTGACTAATTCTTTCTTTCTCAAACTACTTTTCTATCCAGTATATATTTTAATTTTGTAAATTCCTATTTATTGATGTTTTCTGTATTTTGCTTTTGGTGTCATGTCTGAAAACACTTAATATGACACTAGATAATGGAGATTTTCTCCTCTATGTTTTCTTCAGAAAGATTAATAATTTTATATTTAGATCTAAATAGTATGCTTCCTATAATTATAGTCCTCTTTTTCAAACATGTTTTAGCTATTTGAATCCATGTGCTATTTATACTTTAGGAAGTGGTAATGACTTTTGCCACTGAAATTTTGATAGAGATTATGTTGAACCTACATATCTGTTTGGAGAAGAGAACATATTAAAATTATGAAACCTCTACAGATAGTATTCTGCTTTGGTTTTTAATGCCACTTTAATTTCTTAATCAATGTTTTGAAGTTTTAAATGTGCAAGTATTTCACTTTCCTTGTTAGCTATATACAATATTTTTATTCCGTGTCAAGTGTTAATTTGACTTTTGAATTTTTCATGATAGCATTTAGAATGAAATCAGTTTTCTTGAGGAGTATTGATTGATTGTATATTCTGTGACCTTACTAAACTTATTTGTTTTAGTAGGATTTTGAATTTTGGTCGATTTCTTTGAGTTTTTTGCCTATGAGATTATTTCATCAGTGGATGAAGGCATTTTATTTATCCCTTTCCAATCTTAGTGCTATTGATTAGCTTTTGGCAGTGGCTTGACCCCCAGAAAGGCATTTAATTGAAATAGTAAAAACAGCCATCTTTGCCCTGTTCCTGATCTTAGAGAGAAAACAATAGTCAATGACTATTAAGTATGAAAGTAGCCATAGATTCTTGACATTTTCAAGAGTCAGATTTGGGTTTCATTAATTTTCTTGAAAGTTTTTCTGGTTTATAGTTTATTGATATTATTAATATTTCTAATAATAACTTCTAAATTAGTATTTCTCTTAATTATTTCCACCCTTACTATTATTTCTTTCCTCCAACTTATTTTGAGATTGATTTGCTCTAGTTTTCTAGCTTCTTGAGTAAAAGTTCAGAATATTGACTTAGATTTTTATTTTTTTGTAACATTGGCTTAAATCTATACATTTCCATCTAAGCCTTGCTTAAAGCTTTAGTTGCAGCCTACAAACTTTGAATGTTATGTTTTCATTTTTATTTAGTTCAGTTTTATTTTTAAAATTTTTTCTTGTGATATATCTTCTTTAACTTCTGAAGTTATTTAGAAGCATATTCAATTCCCAAACATTTTGGCATTTCCTGAATTTCTGTCACTGAATTCTATATCTGAATTTCTGTCACTGATTTGTATATCAGTTCTAATGTAGTTTGAGAACATTTTTATTGTTTCCTCATTTCAGTCTTGTTAAAAGTACTGAGAAAATAACTTCAGTTCAGTCACTCAGTCGTGTCTGACTCTTTGCGACCCCATGAATCGCAGCACCCCAGGCCTCCCTGTCCATCACCATAACCTGGAGTTCACTCAAACGCACGTCGATTGAGTCGGTGATGCCATCCAGCCATCTCATTCTCTGTCGTCCCCTTTTCCTCCTGCCCCCAATCCCTCCCAGCATCAGAGTCATTTCCAATGAGTCAACTCTTCGCATGAGGTGGCCAAAGTACTGGAGTTTCAGCTTTAGCATCATTCCTTCCAAAGAAATCCCAGGGCTGATCTCCTTCAGAATGGACTCGTTGGATCTCCTTGCAGTCCAAGGGACTCTCAAGAGTCTTTTCCAACACCACAGTTCAGAAGCATCAATTCTTCAGTGCTCAGCCTTCTTCATAGTCCAACTCTCACATCCATACATAACCACAGGAAAAACCATAGCCTTGACTAGACGGACCTTAGTCGGCAAAGTAATGTCTCTGCTTTTGAATATGCTATCTAGGTTGGTCATAACTTTTCTTCCAAGGAGTAAGTGTCTTTTAATTTCATAGCATATGGTTTATCCTAGAGAATAGTGCATGTGTGCTTGGAAATAATGTGCATTCTGCTATTGTTGGGGTTAGTGTTATATATTAATATAAACATTTTTCATATAAAGTTAGCAGTTTCCTTTTTTATGTTTGTTTTATTTCATTCTTCTCTGTCTTTTTGAACTGTATATCACCATTTACTAAGAGAGGAGTATCAAACCTCCAAGTCTAATGATCAAATAGTCTATTTTTCCTTTAAATTTAGTTATAAAATTTTGTGTATTTTGAGCCCTGTTGTTGGGTACATTTTAATTTATATTTGTTTTATCATTCTGGTATACTTGCCTTTTCATCACTGTGAAACATTATTCTTTGTCTTTAGTAATATTTCTTGTCTTAAAATCTATTTTGTCTTGTATTTATACAGCTACTCCAGCTCTCTTTTGATTGCTGTTTTTGTGATGTATCTTTTTTATCATCATATTTAAAGTCTACTGTGTCTTTAAGTCTGAAATTTGTTTCATAGTCATGTGTTTTGTTTAGAATGTTGTAATTCCCTTGCTCTAACTGTAAATGTCTGAAAAGTAAAAGTGAAAGTCGCTCAGTCATGACAGACTCTTTGCGACCCCATGGACTATACAGTCCATGGAATTCTCCAGGCCAGAATACTGGATTGAGCAGCCTTTCCCTTCTCCAGGGGATCTTCCCAACCCAGGTCTCCTGCATTGCAGGCGGATTCTTTACCAGCTGAACTATGAGGGAAGACGCCCCTATAAAAGTCTACTCTCACCCGTACGTCACATAATAATTGTTATGTTAGGATTTACACTTCCTTTTGTTTTCCATATATATGTGTGTGTGTGTGTGTTATTTTTTGAGGAGGTAGATTTCTCTGGTTTTCTTTTATTTTTTCTTTTCAATCAATATTTTTAATATGCTATTTTAATTTTTCTGTTGAATTTTTAACTGTATTATGAAATACATAGTGGTTGATATAGGTATGAAAATATGCATATTAAATATCTTCACATTTTAATTCAAATTAGTACTGGCTTGATTCTGATAAAAATGTAGCTACTTTTCTCATATGCATGTGTGCTGAGTCGCTTTGGTAGTGTCTGACTCTTTGTGACCCTATAGACTGTAGCCTGCCAGGCTCCTCTGTCCATGGGATTCTCCAGGCAAGAATACTGGAGTGGGTTGCCATGCCCTTCTCCAGGGGATCTTCTTTATCCAGGAATCAAACCCGGCTCTTTTATGCCTCCTGTATTGGCAGGCAGGTTCTGTACCACTTGCACCTCCTGGGAAGCCAACTTTTCTCATATAAGTTCTGTTTTTTTCCCTTTATACTGTTTCACATATATTTCATACATATGTTATAAATCCAAGTAGGGAATTTTCTAATTATATTTTTAAAGTATTTAAGAAATGAGGAAAGTATCTAAGTGCATTTTATATTAATCTATATGTTTATCATTTCCACTATTCTCCATTCTCTTTTGTTCACCTTGCTTATGATCTGCTATGATTTCCTTTAAACTTAAAGGTCTTCCTTTAGTGTTTCTCACAGGAAAATTCTGCTAAGTAAAATTCTCCAAGCTTCTGCTCATCTAGGAATATATTTATTTCATCTGTTCTTCAAAATGACAGTATTAGTGGATATACTAATTATTATAGTATACCAGGTTGATTAGTTGGAAATATTTTGCTCCATTTTGTATGCCATTTCTGTTTGTATGCCATTCTGCTGTCTCTGCCTTCCATTATTTTAATGAGAATTCTGCCATTAATTGGGGACTTCCCTGGTGGCTCAGCAGTGTAGAATCTGCCTGCAATGCAGGAGACACAGGTTTGATCCCTGGGTCAGGAAGATTGCCTGGAGAAGGAAATGGCAACCCACTCCAGTATTCTTGCCTGGGAAATCCCATGGACAGAGGAGCCTGGCGGGCTACAGTCCATGAGGTCACAGAAGAGCTGGACAGGACTTAGTGACTAAACAACAGAGCCATTCTGCTGCCTCTGACTTTCATTACATCGATGAGAATTCTGCCGTTGATTTTATTGCTAGTCATGTTTTATATGATAAACCATTTTGTTTTTGCTGTTTTCAAGATTTTTCTCTTCATCTTTGCTTTTTCAGCCTTTGAGCGATTTCACAAGAGTTTCTATCATTCCTGCAGTGGTGCAGCTTTCCCTTTTCCCCCTAATACCTTCCATGGATCCTGAATTTCCCATCTATTTTTTTGAAACAGAGATACCTTCCAGTGAGGTTGTCTTTATAGGGAATACAATGTGATACAACGTTAAGGACAAGGAGATAGAAATCTTTTCATATATAATTTTAAAGGACAAACTTTTTCATAACCAAACAAATTAGTTTCAAATAAATGTTTGTTGTTTTTTTTTTTTTCTTTTCTAGACAGCTGACAATCCCACCTGTAATGCCCCTTCTGCCAGTTTTTCCTATTTGGATTAAATATTTATTTATGTAAAGGAAACATTTGCTTTATTTTGTCTCTCCCATTATCATTCTTCTCTAATTTATAAAACATACTTCCATTATTTATATGGGAGTTAGGTGTTAGTAGTACCTTGATGCAGAGAAGGCAATGGCACCCCACTCCAGTACTCTTGCCTGGAAAATTCCATGGATGGAGGAGCCTGGTAGGCTGCAGTCCAGGGGGATCACGAAGAGTCGGACACGGCTGAGTGACTTCACTTTGGCTTTTCACTTTCATGCATTGGAGAAGGAAATGGCAACCCACTCCAGTGTTCTTGCCTGGAGAATCCCAGGGACGGGGGAGCCTGGTGGGCTGCCATCTATGGGGTCGTACAGAGTCGGACACACTTGAAGTGACTTAGCAGCAGCAGCAGTAGCAACAGCAGTTCCTTGATGAGGAAAGCATCCACCATATCAAGTCCAGGCCTTCCAGTGAATCCTGAAATCAGAGCTTGCTGGACTCTGATGATTCTACTGTAGGAATTTTATCTCCTGTGCTGAGACTTAGAAAACTGCTGTTTTAACCTCCAAGATAGACAGTAGTGTGGTATTTGAGCTGGCAAGTTTCTCAGAGATTATACTATCTAAATCTCAACATTTTATTTTTATGTTTGCTTATGTGTTTGGCTGTGTCCGTTCTCAGTTGCAGCATGTGGGATCTTTGCCTCGGGCAGGATCTTTGCCACAGGCAGGATCTTGTTGTCGCGGTGCAGACTCTCTAGTGTGGCACAGGGTCTCCAGCGCGTGGGCTGAGTATTTATGCATGTGGACTCAGTTGCCCCCTTCCCATTGCCTCGTGTAGAATCTCAGTTCCCTGACCAGGTATCGAGCCTGCATTCGAGCCTGCAACGTAAGGTGGATTCCTAACCACTGGACTACCAGGGAAGTCCCTAAATCTCACCATTTTATAAATGGGGAAACTGAGGCTTAAAGAGGCTAAGTGACTGGAGTAACTAAAGATGAGAACTAGAGCAACAACGGGGGCTACCCTGGTGGCTCAGATGGTAAAGAATCCATCTGCAATATGGGACACCTGGGTTCGATCCCTGGGTTGGGAAGATCCCCTGGAGGAGGGCATGGCAACCCACTCAAGTATTCCTGCCTGGAGAATCCGCATGGACAGAGGAGCCTGGCGGGCTACAGTTCATGCGGTCACAAAGAGTCGAACACGACTGAGTGACTAAGCACAGCACAGAGCAACAACCAGCTCTTCTAAATAAATGATTGACTATTTACTGTGTATTGGGCATAAAACTAGGCACTAAGGTTTACAGAACTGAGTATGAAACTGAGCTTTGTCCAATGCAGTTTAAGTTCTTGAGGGTGGAAAAATATAAAATGATGTTTGTAATGTATTATGTGATGTACTTACTTTAAAATCATAGCGTCTGAAAGACGAATTACGAAGGATAGTCACTTGCCTCTGATACTCATTTTCTTATCTGTTATGTGAGGGTTGTATTACTTATCTTAGATTTGTTATGCTACTTTATGTAGTAATTCAGTTAAAAGTTCCTTAAAAATGGTAAAGTTTAGTAAAATATAAATGATTATTATTCCTATGTTTTACTTATTAATCAAGCACACACACAATCATAACTATACTGCTTTACCTGGGTCTCACACAATGTAGGAACATGTAGATAGAAAAAGAGGTGCTACACAATTTTTATAGGTTCCTTTGGATGGCTGTGTTAGAAGATTAATTGATAAAATCCAATCACAGTTAAAAGATTTTTTTTTTTTGCAAAAGTTCTTTCCTGTTAAATAAACAGAAATAGCTAATTCTTCTTTATTGAAAATCTTTCTTTCATTTACTCAGCTTAATTAAATCTCATCATATTTCTGTGTCCCTTCTAAAGAATGATTTTTAGCAATTACTAAGTTTTTTAATAATAAAAATTCTTCTAAGGGAATGTATCAAATCATGTGCAGCCTAATAAATCGACATAATCTCTCAAAGAACAGGATTTAGATGTAGCCATGGTGACAAGAGAGGTTCTGCTGTGACTTGACTTCAGGAAATGACAAAATTTAGCAAAATAGGAGCCTATTAATAGTAAAAGGAAAAAAGAGACCATGGGACAGACACAGGGAATGGTTAAGGAAACAATTTGTTTACATCAGAGTATGTCCCAATTTATAATAGTAGCTTTTATTGTGTTCCCATTATACAGCTATTTGAAAAGTGAAGTCATTCAGTCATGTCTGACTCTTTGCAACCTCATGGACTGTAGCCTAACAGCCTCTTCCATCCATGGGATTTTCCAAGCAAGAATCCTAGAGTGGGTTGTCATTTCCTTCTCCAGGGGATCTTCCTGACCCAGGGATTGAACCCAGGTCTGTAGCATTGCAGGCAGACGCTTTACTGTCTGAACCACCAGGGAAGCCCTTATACAGATATACTACATAATAGTAGACTAATTGATCTCAAATATGATTCATAGAAGTGACACAGAGCAAGAACTTGCATTCAGTTGTCCAGAGATTTCCATAGACTATCTCATCTGAGTTTAGAAAGTAGGAATTATTATCTTGGTTTACAGATAGAAAAACTAAGCCTCAGAGGGATTAGGTAATTTTCCAAAGACAGCGTATAAGCAGCTCTGGGATTCAAGTTCAGATTTATCCAAAGCTAGAGTCTTCTTCTGTCCACATTACTTTCCTTATGATAAGCAATATGAGGAAACCTCATTGTAGTAACCTAGTTGTAAGAATAGATGATTCATTTGATTAGTGTTTTAAGTGAACACTTGGTGTTTATGATTAAGATCAGTATTTCCAAGGAGGACTACATTCCTTCCAATGAAGAGTTTGGTCACATTTTGACAAGTGTTATTATTTTTTACTTAACACAATTTAATACAACCAACCTTTTCTATGAAAAGCAGTGTTCTGATACAGACAAGATGATCTTTCAAAGACAAATGAGGCATTTTAATAATTTCAACATATTGTTTGTATTAAATAACAATATATTCTTCTGATAAAAAATTTCCCTTGATTTCTAGAAAAAACAAGAAATACTTCTGTCCTTCATTATATATACTGTGTGACTTTATGAAATAGAGACCAAGTCATGACATCAGTACAAATATCTTGACTTACATAGGACACACCTTTCTAGCCAATCTCAGGATTCACACCCATTCATAAATAAGCTTTGATGTGTTACAAGAAAAATCATTAAACTCAGAATTGGAATACCTGGTGCTAGTTTTGGCTCTGTCACTTCCAGTCATTTTTATTGCAGAAAAAAATTTTTCCCACTTTCTCAATCTTACTACCATGATCTGAAAACTGAGGGAACAAGATGCCCTTATTTCTAAAGTGTTTTTTGTCTCTGATATCTTAAGAACAAAAACAAAGATTAAGAAAACCTTCTGTGAATATAGTGAGGTGGGCACATTAATGCAAAAACTAAACCTTTTCCTGTGGCATGCTTAGGCATATTAAAAAAATAAGAGATACCTGATTTAAAACAGGAACAAAACAGAACAACAATAATAACAAAATCTTACAAACAGATCAGATTTATCATTCAGAGTAGATTGGAGGACTTTATAATGTATAATTAGAGTTGCAAGTATGAAATCATTGCTATGTCTATATTAATAGCTAATTATGTTACCTATTAGCTCTGTTTGCCCATGAGTAAAGCTAATCTACTGATACCAGTCATGGTGAAGGAAAGTGCGGTGTTTACTGAAGGATGCCATGCAAGGGGTCTAATTCCCCACTGGATTAAAAGACTCAGATTCCCCAATGGACTTCAGGGAAAGGTGAGGGAAAGGGTTAGGAGATGTGTGATCAGCTCATGGCCCTTCTTCTGATTGGTTGGTAGTGAGGTAATAGGGAGTCAACATCATTAACCTTCTGCTTCCAACCAGTCTGGGATCTACATGCTTGTGGACAGCACACAGTTAACTTCTCCCACCTGGTGAAGTGCAGTATCTGCAAAACAGCTCAAAGGATATAACTCAGAACACTGTCTATAGCCCTTGGTGCTAAGTCACTTCTGCCGTTTCTAACTCTGTGAGTCTATGGACCATAGACCACCAGGCTCCTCTGTCCATTGGGATTTTCCAGGCAAGGATACTGGAGTGGGTTGTGAAGCCCCCTCCAGGACATCTTCCCAACCCAGGGATCGAACCAGTATCTCTTATGTCTCCTGCACTGGCAGATTGGTGCTTTACCACTAGTGCTACCTGGAAAGCCCCTTGAGGAGGAACTAAAGGTCGCTGACTTTGTTCAATGGCTTAACTATTTGTCTTGCTTGACTGTTTTCCTTTCTTTCTGCATTTTCTTACTTCTCTGATTAAATTTATTCTTTAGAACTCTGGGAAGGCCTAGGAAGCTAAAGTTTTTCTAAAACAAGAGGCAGGCAAAAGTCATGTGGATGTGGGGGGGGTCTGTCCTGGGAAGGCCCCATAGGATCCTGCTCCATTAAAGTTATACTTGTATTTTCCAATCTTTTAATTTTTTGATGAATTTAGTAGTTTGTGTGTGTGTACACCTTGACTGACTTGTCATGAAAACAGCTGTGTTCCTAGTAACAAGGAAAGACTAGCAAAATTTAGTTATTTCATATTTAGTATAATAATGTTTAGCCTCAATTTAGTTGAGACCTCACCTTAGTTTTTGTTTTTCACTGTTTTTAGATATCTTACATATTTAAAGGCTTTTTGTGTGTGTGGCAAATCCCTATAATGACTATCCCTTATAAGCTGAGACTTAAAGACATGGCATTGAAATGAGTCATCACCTGGGAAATTGCATAAACACTGGAAGAAGGAAAGCTGGGAAGGATGAAGGGATGACAGAAGGAAGGGAAAAAAAGATACAGGAAGAGAATATAGAAGGGTTCAGAAAAGGATAAGAAAAAAGAAAGGATGGAAGGAAAAGGAGAGATAGGATAGAGCAAAGGGAAAGGAGAAAGAAGAAAATAGAAGCATTATTTGGCAGGAAGGTATAAGTATAATCTACAAGCAAAAATGTCAGCATCTAGAAACCTATGTATCCCAGCCAGATGCCTCTTTCCACTCTTCCCTGTGAATAAAGGAAGCTACAGGCTACAGTGGCTAATATCTAAGATATATAAAGAGCTTCTACAATTCAATAGCAAAAAAACAAATAATTCAGTTAAAAAAAAATGGATAATGAACTTGAGTAGAACTTTCTCCAAAGAAAACATACCTACAGAGAAAATAGTATCTTTGGAAAAGTGAATTTTCTCCCCCAGTTCTCACAAAGAAGTGTATTGAAAGCAGAGAAAACATAGGAAATCTTTAAAATTTTGTCTTAATTTGGTTATTAACCCATTTATTTCCACTGTGAAGACTGGAGTCCACTATCTGAGAATTTTGCATTTACCCAGAAATTTATCCCAACAAAGAAAGTTGTGATATGTGCCACCAAATACCCAACACCTTGGGAGCAAAATCTCCTATTCATAAAATTTACTTTATTTCTGTAGAGAGATTCTTCTGAAACAAAACCCTTCTTAGATTATTTACCTTCATTAAAATCTTATTCTTGTTAGAAGAATAAATGACCAAGTAAATGTTTTTTGTTAAAATTAACAAAATTTTACAAAACTGTACTTATCTTTTACTGAAGAACAAACTTAATCATACACCTGAGTTTATTGAGGTGTTATGCTTTAGGAAATATTATAAGATACTTTAGTATTAACAACTCTTTCTTCACTTTGGTGGTAGATTGACAGTTAAGAAATAGGTTTTTTGTGGCTGTGCTGTAAGAATGTGTCGTCAGGGATGTTAATATCTATTATGCATAGTTTAAGTTAGACACTGTGTTACATCACTGAATTCTCATGATTGCTTTGTTGAAAGTAGTAACAGGCCCCAAATGGAGTCACTTGTGCTAAAGTGGCACATCAGCAAACCAAAATTTAATACCAAACATAGTTTCAGTTTCAATCTATTTGGAGGATGTAGCTTAAACAGTCAGTCTGAAATTTCCTGGTCAGCAGTAGTGAAGTAATCTGCCTGACTGACCCCTTTCATCCCCCAAAGAAGGATGAGGTAATCCATCTTTTCCTTATTCCTGCCAGCTTCTATGTATAAAAGCTTTCCATTCTGTATGGCTCCTTAGAGCTCTTTATTTTATTTGCCAGGGTGGGATAGTTCCAGATTCATGAATTGTTGAATAAAACCAATTTGATCTTCAAATTTACTAGTTGAATTTTGTTTTAAATGACCTTTGATGTAGATACTCTTAGTTTTTTTTTTTTTTAAGAAGAAATTATGGATGAAAGTTTTAGGTAATATTAAGATCACAAAAATAAAAATTGCTGCAGCTGAATTTTGAAACCACATTGTTTGATTTCAGAGTCTATCACTTAATCCCTATGATCATCATTAGGCATTCACAATTTGATAGTTTCCTATAGCCCACAATTGCCCTGACTCATTTGAATTAGGCCTAGACTCATGACTTGTTCAGCCAAGGAAATGCAAGCAACTGAGGCACGTGTCACTAGAGTGTGGAAACTTGTTCATTTCCCTGGGGCATACTCTTCCTATTTTAATAGTGATCTTGGATAAAGGTTAAAATTTAGCTGCTGTCAACTCTGCTCCTTGAGTGACTATAATGGCTTATGTTGGGCGGGTAGCAGAGATAATAGATTAAATTTTGTTGCAATAAGCCTCTGAAATTGTGAAGCTGTTTGTACCTTCCACATAGCCTTGTCTATCTTGACTGACCAAACCGCTCTGCAATGTGTTTTATTAGAATAAGAGGAGCTACCAGTAGAAACATCTTGGAGTCTGGAAGAAGAAAAAGTAACAGTGCCTCTCGGAAGGGCAAAGAGAAAGGGAGCACGTAGAAATCGTGAGAAGATGAGGAATAAGAAGAAAGATAAGGCAATTGTCAACAAAATGGAGCTGTGTTCCATTCCAATCTACTAAAATTAGTAGAAATTACAGGGATCTGAAATCAAGTCAAATGATGAGAGTAGCAGCTGATGAGGATTATCCTGTTCATGATATTTAGACAGTGGCTAACATGGCTAACAGGTTATAATTTCATAGGATAAATCTGAAACAATTGTGTGATGGAGGCTATATGTTAAACAGACTGTTTCATTCTGTGCAGGAAAAGAATAAAGTTAGAGTTTATAGGTGGGAATGGGTATATGAATAAAGTTTACTCAAAGATTTTAAATTTCATTATAGAATTTAGACAACCAAACTAGTGTTTGGTATATTTGTGTCCATATGGGCTTATTAAATTTCCCTAACATTTTAAAATGTAACTGCATAGAAGTTGCTTATCCCCGTCTTTAGATATTCCCCTAAGTGCTAGTGAAGGAAGATTTGGATGTTGTGATTTGACATTTCATGAAATTAATCGCCTGGAGAAATCATATAATGAATGCATTCAAGTATTACCAAGTTTAACAAGAAAACTCACCTGAAGAGGATATTCATAGACAAATGTAGCATGTGCTTGAACATAAGATTAGATCGATTTTACATGTTGATTGTTGAGAAATCCTTGGCAACAGGGTTACAAATGAATTCACTTTTGTTACTGAGATGACCTTCTTAATGGATGGTGGCTCAGAGGTTAAAGGGTCTGCCTGCAATGCGGGAGACCTGGGTTCGATTCCTGGGTTGGGAAGATCCCCTGGAGAAGGAAATGGCAACCCACTCCAGTATTCCTGCCTGGAGAATCCCATGGATGGAGGAGCCTGGTGGGCTACAGTCCACAGGGTTGCAAAGAGTCAGACATGACTGAGCGACTTCACTTTCATATAAACAAGACAGGGGACTGATTTACGGAGGGAAAAAACTGAGTATTATGACAGAATGAAAAAAAAATGCAGAACGGACTTTTGGTTCTGACTTTGTTGCAAAGTCCAAACTTATTTCTGATCGCTGCACAAAGCCCAGTAAATTGGGAGATGTTGGCGGAAGGAATAAGGACTTTATTCAGACATTCAGTAGACTAAGAAGATGGCAAACTAGTGTCCCAAAGAACTATCTTACCCTAGTCAGAATTTAGGCTTCTTTTCTACCAAAAGGGGAGGGGAGGTGGTTGATCATTGCAGATTTCTTGGTGCAGGGATCCTTTGTTCTTAAAAGCTGTCCACATATGTTCCTACAAATCTCCAACAAGACAAGTGTTTTGTTTTGTTTTTTCTGTTCTGAAACTTTTTATTTCTCTCTAAATGGATTTTTAAAAGTCAGAGCCCTGAGAATAGGCTATCCTGTGGTTTCAGGCTATATGCAACATTTTTTTACAAAATGTGTAGAGCCAGCATGACTAAACACAGCCACAGAGCACAAAGGTTAAAGTAAAAGGAACAGATCCAACATGGAGTCAGATTTGCTCTTCTCTGTTTCAATTTGGGAACAATTTACTTAAATTAAAAATGTTTTGATAAAACTCCAAATTAAAAAAAAATTAGAAATTTGAAAAGCCTCCAGAGGTATATTGTTCTCATCTAGCAGGTGAGAAATAACCATGGTTATCCATGTACACCTAACCGGGAGTACACTTTATCTGTGAGGGTAACTCTGCTCCATTTAACTTCATAGGTAACATGGCTATGGTGTGATGTTAGCCCTAACGAACAGAATAGTTCTGAGAAACACATTTGAGGCTCAAGATGGTACACTATTGAGTTAGAAGTAAGCTATGGTAAAGTTTCAAAGTCTATGATTACTCTAAGGTTGGCAGAACAGAATATCCTATGTAGAATGAGATGGAAATGTAGTTTCACGAGTTGGGTTTTAGGGAAGATGTAAAATCAGACTAGTTACCTGTCCCTCCTCAACACAGAATGAAAGAGGAGGCCTAGTCACTCTGAATATTTCTGCTTCAAAAGGGAAAACGCAAAGGAGTCACTGATGCAAAACAATTTTAAAATCCAGCCACGAAAATATTTAAAGATCTCTGCCTAGGTCCCAAGGCCTCAGCATAATACTGTTTGCTTTTTTTTTTTTTTTCCTCTAGCCTGTGGCATCTTTGATTAAACTTGATAAATATTAGCTTTAGCATATGATATTCTCTTTTTAATGGATCAATACAGATTTAAATACTATTTTCCCCATACCTTTAAATGTCACTTGTATTTCGTAAACCATAACATCTCTTCCACCAGTATTCCATTCTGTTTCCCTGAGGTGAAAATCTCAATGATAGAACTTCTGGAATACTCCAGGACTTATCCCATTACTTTCCCTATTCCCAACAGTGGACTTTACTGCTGTTCAGCCAGTGAGTGATCTGGTTCCATGTTCTCTTCCTCTGAGCTGGTTTTCTAGGATTAAAGTCTCCTAGATTTAGTCTCTAGTAGTAGAATCAGAAGATTTTTCTTGTACAAGTAATTTATTAGGCAGTGTCTCACAGGAAATTAAGGAAGTGAGGGAGGCCTGTTAGGTGAGGCAAAGAAGCAAAGCAAAGAGTTCTGCAACATATATTGAACCACAGAGGTTTCTTTGTTTTTGTTGTGTGTTGATTTGCTTAGAGGAAAGGAAGATTTTGGGGGTCTTTTTTGGTATCCTCAATTAGGCTGATCATTGATCATTTTTGGTTAAGGAAGGCTGTGTGGCATAAACTTCAGGCACCTTCAAGCAAGCAAGATATCACCCGCATCTCAAGGGTAGCGCTCTGGGGAACCCCCAGGAAGAGAGAGATGAAAAGTTGACAAACGTGAGCTGAGAATCATGGTGAACATAATTTTTGTGAATGATAACCAACCACTTGGAACTGTGCTTATAATACCTATAAGTGTAGCACTGGGTTCAGACACAATAGAGAGAAGATTTCTCAGAAAAGTTAGAAAGGTCTGGCGTAGTGTGACATAATCCCAGTGAAGGTCCTATCTGTCAGAAGGACTGTATACTGATCTCTCTGAATACCAGAATCTTACCTCTGATATTCAGGAAAGGCTCATTCACGGTATGTGCTTAGTGGCTCAGTCGTGTCCGACTCTGTGTGACCCCATGGACTGTAGCCCGCCAGACAGCTCCTCTGTCTATGGGGATTCTCCAGGCAAGAGTACTGGAATACTGGAGTGGGTTTCCATGCCCTTATTCTATACATTCATCTGATAGTGGTGTAAATTTGGAGAGGTTCTTAAGTTAGGGTTTTATAAAGGTAACTAGCATAGATTAAGAGTGGCTGAACCCTCCCTGTGACTGAAGAAATAAGCACAATTTATTTATACATGTGTTCATACAGTGAAATACAAGATAACTGGTGGGCTCTGAAATGAACCCCTATGGTCTTCTGCATGAAGAGCTAAGAATTCGTAACTACTGATGAATACTGAGTCTGGGTGAGAGTGCATCCTCTTTCTGGGCACTTTATGCTCTTCTTTTTCTGTGAACTGTTCTCTGGAATGTCATTTTGTCTCATGGTTCTTAGTATTCTGTCTCCATCTTTGGGCTTGATCTATCAGCAACTGCCACATAGGAAATAGTTAAAAATTTCAGTGGGTTTCAAAAATAAGTATTTGTTTCCCATACATCTCAGAGTCATCTGGGGGAGATGAGCAAACTTTTATCATTGTTTTGCTAGGATTTTTCGTCCATAAAGATGCCCTCAAAAGGCAAACTTCCCTCTTCACTTGTGAATGGAAATCGCTAGATGATTCTGCAGCTCTCTGTCTCTCTCTCATCGATATATTTGTGTCTATATTCTTTTCTTTGTAATAAGCAGTAGGTAATAAGCATGGATGACATTTAAAGTAATAGTTTTCCTCTTTCCTCTCCCTTAATTTACTTCCAGCAAAATCTGAGTTCAGGTAAGGTATGAATATGAACAGGTATTACGTATTAGTTACTCTGTATTACCATTTTAGGTGTCTAGAGTAGTGCCTCTCAAATCTTCAAACTAAATGAAATGAAATAATAAAATCACCTGGAATATTATTAAAATGGAAAGTCTGATTCAGTAGGTTGAGATTTGAGTCTGAATACTTTCTTATAAGCATTTAGGTGATACTGATGCAGTTGGTTCACAGAACACAATTTAAGAAACAAAGATGAAATTGCATTTCACAAAAATTTATACAGAAATCTGGTTCTTCTGCTTGTCAGATTATCACTCATTTCAGTATTATACTTTCAGTATATACTTCAGTATTATACTTTAGTGTGTCACAAATAGAAGACTTGAATCCTTGAAAAAGCAATTAAATACTTAATGAGAATGAGTAAACATGTATTGGAGTATGTGCAGAGGAAGTAGTGTATCTATATGTCTCCTCATTGTCCTCAAATTGCAAAATATAGCATTCCTATCTATTGTGTTTGAAGGAGTCTTTCTAGATGGAAAATACTACTCTCTGCCAGGGTAAGATTTTATGAATGAAAAACAGTTGTTTCTACAAAATTTCATTAATTTATATTAGTGACAGAAATTTCTTCTCCTTGGTCATATAAATTGAGAAAACTTTGCATATTCTGCAAAATCTGCATAATTATCCTTTCTCAGAGGATTTCTCAGTTTGAGGTTCATTCTTGTCCTTAGTGAACATGATGTCTCTATTTGTTTTATACCTGTGCCCCTCAGAGATGTGGCTGCTCTTATATCTCTTGTGTTTTCTGTGGTTTCTTCACCTTTTGCATATGACTTAATCTCAGGGTAAAGATAAATCAAAGGTGGGTATAATACTCTTTGGGACCTTTCAGATGGTATTTATAAAATCTTCTCAGTGGAGCAAAAAGACATTTAAAGACTTCAAGGTCATGGCCCTAGAAGTCTTATCCCTAAAATAACTATGAGTACATCTAGATATAACATAATACTTTAATAGAGGGGTATAATCTGATAGATAGAAAACCCACAAAGACTTACTGGCCCAGACTAAAAGGTACTGAGATAGTTCAAATTACATGGAGGTCTCTGGACTCCCAATTTTCTGTGGAATGAAGCAGACTGAGAAAACTACTTAGTGGCAATCAGAGGCCATTTGTTACAGCAAAGAAAGAATATGTTAGAGGGTGAAATCAAGAATACTGGAGAACAATGGACTATGGGGTATTATTGCTAAGCAGCAGAACAGGGCCCTAATCCAGTAACATTTTTTGCTTGTGGAAGAGGGTGATCCAGTAATGTGTCCAGGTGGAGTTCAGAAATTCCATGAACCAGTGATTTTCTTATGCTTGTTATGATTCTACTTTTAAATGAGCACATCTATTATCATTATCTGCCACTGTCTTACCAAAGTATGCTGTTTGTATATCATATAACTTGCTCTTATAAGTTTAAGGTCTCTGGATCATTGAAACTCTGACCACAGGGATGAAATGTTAGAATCCTTTATACATCTAGACTGAAAGGATTAGATTCTAGATTTCAATCCTTATTTAGTAATGGGAAATGACTTCTTGAGGTCCTGGAATAGGAGCGAGTATACTTTACATGTAGGAGGAATGTGAATAATTTGTGGCCGTGAAGTACACAGAACAACCAACCATTTAGCTCACAACCAAGAACAGTGATGCTACCTGATAATATATTATTTTGGTAATTTCTCACATGTAGAGGTTGTTTATATGCAACAAATATAATCACAATAATTTGCATATATTGTGTCTCTGTAACACCAACTAAAGGTAAACTCATGGTTGGCATTTGGGAATTTAAAATTTTAAGAGGAACTAGAATGTTTTACTCTAGTTTCCTTTTTTAACTGATGCTTAGCATATTTAGGGCTTCCCTCATAGCTCAGTTGGTAAAGAATCCACCTTCAATGCAGGAGACCCTGGTTTGATTCCTGGGTTGGGAAGATCGGCTGGAGAAGGGATAGGCTACTCACTCCAGTATTCCTGGGCTTCCCTACTTGCTCAGCTGTTTGTTAAAGAATATGACTGCATGCGGGAGACCTGCGTTCAGTCCATGAGTTGAAAAGATCCCTTGAAGAAGGGAAAGGCTACCCACTCCAATATTCTGACCTGGAGAATTCCATGGACTGTATTGGGTCATAAAGAGTCGGACATGACTGAGTGACTTTCACTTTAGCTTGTTTAAATGATTGTTATGTTAATCTGTGTTTATAAAAACAACAATGGGTTTAATTCTGAGCCCCATACATTCTATCCAACCATTTTCTCTCTCTCTCCATCCAACTGCTATCTCTCTAAAAGGCTTCTCTGATAACAATATCAGAGTATATGAAGTTCATTTCAGAAACATGGTCCGCCAAATGCTTACAACAATTATTTTATGGCAATAAATTTTTTAAACTCCAATGAATGTTTCAAATTTGTGAAAGTCTGAGTGAGTAAAATGCTTCTTTATTTATATAGTCAAAGTTAAGACCATTTTCCCTTGTAAATAAAACAATTTTCAGCAAAAGTGTATAGCATAATCTTTATTTTCCTACTTTGTAGAAGTTTAGTCTTTTCTTAGCCTTTCTGTAAGTGGAAACATACCATGATAATAGTTTCCTCCTTTAAAATATGAGAGGAACAGGCATTTGTGGGTAATATATATATATATATATAAAATAATTATATAACTATATTATATAACTATATATATATAGTTTTTGAAAGAAGATGTAAATAGAATGAGGGTTGTACAGTGGGAAGCCTGAAGAAAAATCCCAAGAAAGAAAACTGGGATAAGGGGCAAACAGAGAAAGTGATTCCAACCTCAGTTCAGTTGCTCAGTCTTGTCCGTCTCTTTGCGACCCCATGGACTGCAGCATGCCAGGCTTCCCAGTCCATCACCAACTCCTGAAGGTTGCTCAAACTCATTCCATAGAGTGGGTGATGCCATCCAACCATCTCATCCTCTGTTGTCCCCTTCTCCCGCCTCCAATCTTTCCCAGCATCAGGGTCTTTTTCAATGAGTCAGCTCTTTGCATCAGGTGGCTAAAGTATTGGAGTTTCAGCTTCAGCATCAGTCCTTCCGATGAATATTTAGGACTGATTTCCTTTAGGATTGGCTGGTTGGACTCTCAAGAGTCTTCTCCAACACCATAGTTCAAAAGCATCAGTTCTTTGGCACTCAGCTTTCTTTATAGTCCAACTCTCACATCCATATATGACTACTGAAAAACCATAACCTTGACTAGACAGACTTTTGTTGGCAAAGTAATGTCTCTGCTTTTTAATATGTTGTCTAAATTGGTCATAACTTTTCTTCCAAGAGCAAGTGCCTTTTAACTTTATAGCTGCAGTCACCATTGCAGTGACTTTGGAACCCCCAAAATAAAGTCTCTCATTGTTTCCATTGTTTCTCCATCTATTTGCCATGATGTGATGGGACTGGATGCCATGATCTTAGTGTTTTAAGCCAACTTTTTCACTCTTCTCATTCACTTTCATCAAAAGGCTCTTTAGTTGTTCTTCACTTTCTGCCATGAGGGTGGTGTCATCTGTGAATCTGAGGTTATTGATATTTCTCCTGGTAATTTTGATTCCAGCTTGTGCTTCATCCAGCCCAGCATTTCACAGTATATACTGTGCATATAAGTCAAATAAGCAGGGTGACAATATACAACCTTGATGTACTCCTTTGGAATCAGTCTGCGGTTCCATGTCCAGTTCTAACTGTTGCTTCATGACTTGCACACGTGTTTCTCAGGAGGCAGGTAAGGTGGTCTGGTATTCCCCTCTCTTTGCCACATCTGTTGTGATCCACACAGTCAAAGGCTTTGGCATAGTCAGTAAAGCAGAAGTAGATGATTTTCTGGAACTCTCTTGCTTTTTTGATGATCCAATGTATGTTGGCAATTGGATCTCTGGTTTCTCTGCCTTTTCTAAACCCAGCTTGAACATCTGAAATTTCATGGTTTATGTACTGTTGAAGCCTTGCTTGGAGAATTTTGAGCATTACTTTACTAGTGTGTGAGATGAGTACAATTGTGCGGTAGTTGGAGCATTCTTTGGCGTTGCTTTTATTTGGGATTGGAATGAAAACTGACCTTTTCCAGTCCTGTGGCCACTACTGAGTTTTCCAAATTTGCTGGCATATTGAGTACAGCACTTTCATAGCATCATCTTTTAGTATTTAAAGTAGCTCAACTGGAATTCCATCACCTCCACTAGCTTTGTTTGTAGTGATGATTCCTAAGGCCCACTTGACTTCACATTCCAGAATGACTGGCTCTAGGTGAGTGATCACACCATCGTGGTTATCTGGGTCATTTAGAGCTTTTTTGTATAGTGTTTCTTGCCACCTCTTCTTAATATCTTCTGCTTCTGTTAGGTCCATACCATTTCTGTCCTTTATTGAACCCATCTTTGCATGAAATATTCCCTCGGTATCACTGATTTTCTTGAAGAGATCGCTAGCCCTTCCCTATTTCTTTGCATTGATCATTGAGGCTTATCTCACCATGCTATTCTTTGGAACTCTGCATTCAAATGGGTATATCTTTCCTCCTCTCCTTTGCCTTTAGCTGTTCTTCTTTTCTCAGCTTTTTGTAAGGCCTCCTCAGACAACCAGTTTGCCTTTCTTTTTCTTGGGGATGGTCTTCTTCACTGCCTCCTGTACAGTGTCACAAACCTCCATCCATAATTCTTCTATCAGATCTAATCCCTTGAATCTATTTGTCACGTCCATTGTATCTACCTGTCTTGAACCAAAGACATTATATAATTTGGGAAGAAATTTGATGCAGAGAGTAATTACTTCTGCATCTTTTTATGTTATTTGGTCATTATAACGAACATTGATGAGAGAAAACTTAAATAAGAGTTATAAACATAGTTTAGATTATTTCTGTGTCTTCTGAAAACTGCAGAAATTGTTTAAATATTGGGAGTTTCTATTCATAATATATAAAAAATTCAGTTTCAGAAACATACAGATCCTAGGTACTGATGTAAATTATACCCTTTAAAATTGTGACTAAACAGAAATGATTAGCTAATTTATACATATAAGAGCCATCAAGAATAATGTAAAAATATTGCTTTTAAAGGCTGAAATAATTAAATACTATTGTTTGTAAGAGACTGATTTGCTTGACCTAGGACAGACAGATTCATTCTACACATCAGCACTTGGGTGAATATTATGTAACTGTGCTGTAGTTGGGACTCAAGGTGCCCATTTATTGTGGAAAGTGAAAGTGTTAGCTCAGTCATATCCAGCTCTCTGTCAGCCCATGGACTGTAGCTCACCAGTCTCCTCTATTCATGGAGTTTTCCAGGCAAGAATATGGGAGTGGATTACCATTTCCTTCTCCAGGGGATCTTCCCAACCCAGGGATCGAACTCAGGTCTCCCTCATTGCAGGCAGATTCTTTACCATCTGAGTCACCTGTGGCTACTAATGAAAAGCTCAAGGTGGGTCTTAAAATTAATAGGTTGGCCACATTCTTTTAGAGCCATGTTTCAAGAGGCTGAAAATTTTCTGCTCCTTAAAGATTATTCAAAGGAAGTGAACATTAAACATTACTGGGTTTTTACTCCTATTTTATCTCATTAATGTGTTATTTTAATAAGGATTAGATGTTGATTAACTGTAATGACAGCTAATGATTTTATATACTAAATTTAGGCAGATGTTAAGGAATTTATTCTAAAAAATACCTTCCATTAAAAATCTCAGGAGAAGCTAGTGAGAGAAAGTCAGAGCCTTCTGTGTTCACCATGATAATGAATTAATCGTGACCTGGAAAGGCAAAATGATATCTATTGCATATGATTGCCTCACACACAGGATGGGAATAACAGGTGCTCAGAGTGCTTTAAAATTCTAATGAAAAATATTTTTAGAAGCACTGACAAACTTGAGATGAAAGTTTTCAGAATGGAACAAAGAAGCTTTTGATTGGCATCATATATCTGTTTTAGAACTAGCAATGCCTTCATAGATATATAAGTCCAACCCCACCCAGTGAAATTTCCAGTTGATCTGAAGTCACATAGAGCGTGTTCAGACTAGATACCAAGTCTGTGTTTTTCTTTTCAAAATGGTCCATTTGCTTGTGCAAATTTCTCGGATATTTAATTCAACAAATTCCATTTTGTACCACTTTATGTATTGAGCATTTATGTGAAAGCATTTATGTGAGTACTGAACCATGATCCATGTAAAGAAATTCCTTTGCCACTTTAAAAGTCTTCTGAAGACTGAAGGGGAAAACAAAATGGATGGTTAACCATCCAGTGCAGGATCAATATTAATATCTTTGAATTTGAAGACAGCAACACATATGGTATATCATAATCCCTGTATGGTGGGTCAACTATTGTGAGAAAACTCCAGATCTCCATTGTTTAACCAGTTAAGGCTCAATACTCATTCAGGTCCCATTCTCTGAGGGGTTTGGTGAGCGGTCTTCCTCATAATGTCTTGCAGGCCCAGGTATCCTCAGTATAGTAGCTTTCCTAATCTACCAGCGTTCAGCATCCTCCACTGGATTAAATGGTGATTGCACACAATGGCTAGTGATTTTGAGAGTCACAGAAAAGACTTTAAGGATCAGGGTGTGTTAGTAAAATACCTTACTTTCACATTCCACTAACTAGTAATTGATCACATGGTCCCACTGAGCTATTGAGTTGGCCAAAAAATTCATTTGGGTTTTTCCACAGCATCTCACAGAAAAACCCAAATGAAATTTTGACGAACCCAGTACAAAGCAGGATGGGAAATACAGGCCTTTCATTTGATGAGGAAGAAAGTTAGATGGGAGTTTGTCCCTGCCAAATCCCTTTGTCCACTTTAAAAAAAGTTATCTAGTTCCCAGGTTTCCCATCTTTCTAGACTATTAACACTCTATTGTTGTTGAGTCACTAAGTCATTTCCAACTCTGTGTGATCCCATGGACTGTAGCCCCCCAGGCTCTTCTGTCCATGGGATTTCCCAGGCAAGAATACTGGAGTGGGTTGCCATTTCCTTCTCCAGGGGATCTTCCTGACCAAGGATTAAACCTGAATCTCCTGTATTGGCAGGCAGGTTCTTCTTTAATGCTGAGCCACCAGGGAAGCCCTTAACACTCTATTACTGTTCATGAAATTTTGAATAGTTCAACAGGGAATGTGGGTCATCCTCTTGATAGTAAAGGATATCTATTGATTTTTGGGGCATAGATTTTGTGTGTGTGTATGTGTGTGTGTGTGTATGTGTGTGTGTGTGTGTGTGCAGAAAGAGGAGTTACTCAGAAGTCACAGGCCTTTAGCTCTAATTCAGCTGTACCACCTCTTGGCTGTATGATTTTGTGCTCTCACATCACCCCAAGTGGAGATAATAACACCAGGTCTATCAACCAGATGGCTTGATAATTTTTTTCACTTTTAATAGACTTTATAAGACTAGTTTTCAGCTCACAAAAAGATTGAGGGAGAGTAAAATGAGTCCTATATCCTCTGACACTCACTCTGCACATGCACACACACACGCATGCACACACACACACACACACACACACACACACACTCCATCACTATCAACATCTGCCACCAGAATGATACATTTGTTATAATAGACAAACGTACACTGACAGATCATAATCACTTAAAATCCATAGATTACATTAGAGTTCACTCTTGGTATTTTTCATTCTATGAATTTTGATTAATGTTTTGTGACATCTATCCATAATTGTAGAATGATACAGAATAGTTTCACTGCCCTAAAGATCCTCTGCAGTCTGCATATTCATACCTACCTCATCCCTAACTCCTGATCTTTCTTAAGCTGTTCATAGTTTTCTTTTCCAAAATGCTGTACGGTGTATTTTAACAATATGTAGCCTTTTCATGTCGACTTCTTTCATTTTGTAAAATGCTTTCAATTTCCTTGGTATCTTTTCATGGTTTGATAGCTTATTTCTTTTCAGTGCTGAACAATATTCCATCCATCACTAATGGTTGATTCATTTATCTACTGAAGGACATCTTGACCACTTACAAGTTTTGGCAATTATGAATAAATATCCATGTGCAGGCTTTTGTACAGACAAGATTTTAGCTGTCTTGAGGTAATATTGAGGAGTGTGATTGCTAGATTGTATAGTAAGATTATAATTAGTTTTGTAAGACACTGCCAAACTGTTTTCCAAGGGGATTGTATCACTTTGCATTCCCACCAGTAATGGATGGGAGTTTGGTATGTTTTTTAAGCAGTGATATTTTTCTGACCTCACTAGCAATTTTCTTCCCTTCTACTCCATTGTGTTCCTGCCTCAGATCTCTTTCACTTGAGTGCCCTGCTGCCTGGAAGATTCTTTTCCCTAATTCTTTACATAGTTAGGTTCCTCTCTGTGATGTCACCCTGTATATTTTCTTTGAAACATTTATCAAAGCATTAAAATAAAGTCTGCTAGAATGCAAGCTCTCTAATAAGGAGATAGATATATGGACACTGAATATATAATTTTTAAGTGAATTCATTGAAGGAATACAAACCCATAGCCAGAAGTGTATGTTACTGAAAAGATTTGTTTGATCATGTGCAAATTTTGTCCCTTCTCTGGACATTCTCAATTACCAGGTGACATACAGAGTCCTTCTAAATATAATGTGGTCCTTCTGCTCTTTGTAATTAATTCCCAGGGATCACCTTGAGTAGGTAGGGCCTTTTCTTGCATGGTTTATATAAGAATCATGGGCATAGGTAGCAGCCTACTAAGGAGCCTCTTCAATGAATCTCTTATTAACTGTATTATTTGGGTTTTACTCAAGCTTCTCATGAACAGTGGACAAACCAAGAGCTTTTATGTATGCTGATGGCTGATTCATGTTGATATTTGGCAGAAACCAACAAAATTCTGTAAAAAAAATTATTCCTCAATTTAAAAATAAAAAAATTTAAAATTAAAAACAAAAGAAATAAGAGGCAAAGTTCTGAGGAGAAAAATTCTTTTCTATTATGATTTATTACAGAATTTAATATATTCCCCTGTGCCATACAATAAGACCTTGTTGTTTATCCATTCTATATATAATAATTTGCCAACTAAGAGGTTTTTCTTGAAAGAAGGTCAGCATAACTAGGTGATATTATGTCTACATCCTATGTTGCTTTGACTTTGACCAATTAGGGTTCACAATTACTCTTTGAAGGATTTGCCCACAAGTGCTACATCCCTGATGTGTATCATCTAATTTACAAATTAAAACACAACTTACATCTAGATTGACAAGTTTAAAGCAGTTCAGCTTAAGAAAACCTTAAAAAAGGTGTTTTTTTAAAATGCATACTTTATTCTAAAGAAAAGCATGATGAAGGCTTTTAAGAGGGTGAAGTATTGTGAAAAAGCATTTGAAAATATTCATGGCATCAAAGAAAAATAGATATCATTTTCTTCTTTTAAGATGTAAATATTTGAGAATAAACATTAGAGTGAATGCTCAGTATGATGTAACTAGAAAGCCTAGTCACTCAGTCGTGTCCGACTCTTTGCGAACCCATGAATCGCAGCACACCAGGCCTCCCTGTCCATCACCAACTCCCGGAGTTCACTCATACTCATGTCCATTGAGTCCGTGATGCCATCCAGCTATCTCATCCTCGGTCGTCCCCTTCTCCTCCTGCCCCCAATCCCTCCCAGCATCAGAGTCTTTTCCAATGAGTCAACTCTTCGCATGAGGTGGCCAAAGTACTGGAGTTTCAGCTTTAGCATCATTCCTTCCAAAGAAA
>SJYT01018945.1:110377-160116 GCA_006410635.1 Cephalophus harveyi | reverse complement strand
TGGAACTCTGCATTCAGATGCTTATATCTTTCCTCTTCTTCTTTGCTTTTTGCCTCTCTTCTTTTCACAGCTATTTGTAAGGCCTCCCCAGACAACCATTTTGCTTTTTTGCATTTCTTTTCCATGGGGATGGTCTTGATCCCTGTCTCCTGTACAATGTCACGAACCTCATTCCATAGTTCATCAGGCACTCCATCTATCAGATCTAGGCCCTAAAATCTATTCCTCACTTCCACTGTATAATCATAAGGGATTTGATTTAGGTCATACCTGAATGGTCTAGCGGTTTTCCCTACTTTCTTCAATTTGAGTCTGAATTTGGTAATAAGGAGTTCATGATCTGAGCCACAGTCAGCTCCCGGTCTTGTTTTTGTTGACTGTATAGAGCTTCTCCATCTTTGGCTACAAAGAATATAATCAACCTGATTTTGGTGTTGACCGTCTGGTGATGTTCATGTGTAGAGTCTTCTCTTGTGTTGTTGGAAAAGGGTGTTTGCTATGACCAGTGCATTTTCTTGGCAAAACTCTATTAGTCTTTGCCCTGCTTCATTCCGCATTCCAAGGCCAAATTTGCCTGTTTCTCCAAGTGCTTCTTGCCTTCCTACTTTTGCATTCCAGTCCCCTATAATGAAAAGGACATCTTTTTTGGATGTTAGTTCTAAAAGGTCTTGTAGGTCTTCATAAAACCATTCAACTTCAGCTTCTTTAGCGTTACTGGTTGGAGCATAGGCTTGGATAACTGTGATATTGAATGGTTTGCCTTGGAGACGAACAGGGATCATTCTGTCGTTTTTGAGATTGCATCCAAGTACTGCATTTCTTCTGAGGGATTCCTGCCCACAGTAGTAGATATAATGGTCATCTGAGTTAAATTCACACATTCCAGTCCATTTTAGTTCGCTGATTCCTAGAATGTCAACATTCACCCTTGCCATCTCCTGTTTGACCACTTACAATTCGCCTTGATTCATGGACCTGACATTCCAGGTTCCTATGCAATATTGCTCTTTACCGCATGGGACCTTGCTTCTATCACCAGTCACATCCACAGCTGGGTATTGGTTTTCTTTGGTTCCATCACTTCATTCTTTCTGGAGTTATTTCTCCACTGGTCTCCAGCAGCATATTGGGCACTGTCAGCTAAATCTAAGCCTCTGGTTTCCTGTCCTTGACTCCTAAGTATGCAAGGGTGAGGATAAAGGAATTCCTTCCATTTTAAGAGAGATAATACCTAACATTCACCAAGTAATTGTGCTAATGTCATTTCATGTAATTAATCAATAGGCTTATAATTTAGATAACATTGAACCTAATTATATAACTAAATAGAGTTAAAAATGTTGAAGTAGCATAACTATTAAATGAGATCTAGTACTCAAGCATAGATCTCTCTGACCTCAGAGCCTTGAATAGATTCTTCCATTCAATTACTATCTGTACATTTCTTCTATAGATACATTATCTTATGAAAAGTGAGGTGAATTTATTTCCCTTATTTTGACTTGTGGCTTCTGAAGCTCAGAAGTGATGTAAAAACTCTAAGGTCACACTTAAACATAAGTGATTTAGAATTGATTAAACTTTATGTCTTTTTCAGTTCAGTTCAGTCAGACTCTTTGCAACTCCATGAATCACAGCACACCAGGCCTCCCTGTCCAACACCAACTCCCGGAGTTCACTCAGACTCACGTCCATCGAGTCCGTGATGTCATCCAGCCATCTCATCCTCGGTCGTCCCCTTCTCCTCCTGCCCTCAATCCCTCCCAGCATCAGAGTCTTTTCCAATGAGTCAACTCTTCACATGAGGTGGCCAAAGTACTGGAGTTTCAGCTTTAGCATCATTCCTTCCAAAGAAATCCCAGGGCTGATCTCCTTCAGAATGGACTGGTTGGATCTCCTTGCAGTCCAAGGGACTCTCAAGGGTCTTCTCCAACACCATAGTTCAAAAGCATCAATTCTTTGGTGCTCAGCCTTCTTCACAGTCCAACTCTCACATCCATTCATGACCACTGGAAAAACCATAGCCTTGACTAGACAGACCTTAGTCGGCAAAGTAATGTCTCTGCTTTTGAATATGCTATCTAGGTTGGTTATAACTTTTCTTCCAAGGAGTAAGCATCTTTTAATTTCATGGCTGCAATCACTATCTGCAGTGATTTTGGAGCCCCCCAGAATAAAGTCTGACACTATTTCCACTGTTTCCCCATCTATTTCCCATGAAGTGATGGGACCAGATGCCATGATCTTCGTTTTCTGAATGTTGAGCTTTAAGCCAACTTTTTCGCTCTCCTCTTTCACTTTCATCAAGAGGCTTTTGAGTTCCTCTTCACTTTCTGCCATAAGGGTGGTGTCATCTGCATATCTGAGGTTCTTGATATTTCTCCCGGCAATCTTGATTCCAGCTTGTGTTTCTTCCAGTCCAGCTTTTCTCATGATGTACTCTTTTAAAAAACTTTTTATGTATGTCTTTTTAAAAGTTTTTTATTTTGTACTGGGGTATAGCCAATTAGGCTTCCCTGGTGGCTCAGATGCTCATCTCACATGTTAGCAAAGTAATGTTCAAAATTCTCCAAGCCAGGCTTTAACAGTACATGAAGCTTGAACTTCCAGACATTCAAGCTGGATTTAGAAAACACAGAGGAACCAGAGATCAAGCTGCCAACATCTGTTGGATCATCAAGAAAGCAATAGAGTTCGAGAACATCTACTTCTTCTTTAGTGACTATGCCAAAGTCTTTGACTGTGTGGATCACAACAAACTATGGAAAATTCTTGCTGAAAACACAGAGGAACCAGAGATCAAGCTGCCAACATCTGTTGGATCATCAAGAAAGCAATAGAGTTCGAGAACATCTACTTCTTCTTTAGTGACTATGCCAAAGTCTTTGACTGTGTGGATCACAACAAACTATGGAAAATTCTTGCAGAGATAGGAATACCAGACCACCTGACCTGCCTCCTGAGAAACCTGTATGCAGGTCAAGAAGCAACAGTTAGAACTGGACATGGAACAGCAGACTGGTTCCAAATCAGGAAAGGAGTATGTCAAGGCTGTATACTGTCATACTGTTTATTTAACTTATATTCAGAGTACATGATGAGAAATGCCAGGCTGGATGAAGCACAAGCTGGAATCAAGATGCCAGGAGAAATATCAATAACCTCGGATATGCAGAAGACACCACCCTTATGGCAGAAAGCAAAGAAGAACTAAAGAGCCTCTTAATGAAAGTGAAAGAGGAGAGTTAAAACGTTGGCTTAAAACTCAGATCATGGCATCCAGTCCCATCAGTTCATGGGAAATAGATGGGGAAACAATGGAAACAGTGACAGACTTTATTTTTGGGCTCCAAAATCACTGCAGATGGTGACTATGGCCATGAAATTAAAAGACACTTACTCCTGGGAAGAAAAACTATGACCAACATAGACAGCATATTAAAAAGCAGAGACATTACTTTGCCAACAAAGGTCTGTCTAGTGAAAGCTATGGTTTTTCCAGTGGTCATGTATGGATGTGAGAGTTGGAGTATAAGGAAAGCTGAGCACCGAAGAATTGATGCTTTTGAACTGTGATGTTGGAGAAGACTCTTGAGAGTCCTTTGGACTGCAAGGAGATCTAACCAGTCCATCCTAAAGGAGATAATTCCTGAATATTCATTGGAAGGATTGATGCTGAAGTTGAAACTCCAATACTTTGGCCACCTGATGCGAAGAAGTGAGTCATTTGAAAAGACCTTGATGCTGGGAAAGATTGAAGGTGAGAGGAGAAGGGGATAACAGAGGATGAGATGGTTGGATGGCATGACTGACTCAATTGATGAGTTTGAGTAAGCTCCAGGATTTGGTGATGGACAGGGAGGCATGGTGTGTTGCAGTCCATGGGGTCACAAAGAGTCAGACATGACTGAGTGACTGAACTGGTAGCTCAGATGGTAAGGAATCAGCCTGCAGTGAAGGCAACCTGGGTTTGAGCCCTGGTTGGGAAGATCCCCTGGACAAGAGAATGGCTAACCATTTTACTATTGTTAACTGGAGAATTCCATGGACAGAAAGCCTGATGGGCCATAGCCCATAGAGTCAGAAAGAGTCAGACATAGCTGAGCAACTAACACTAGTAACTATAGTCAATTGATAATGTTGTGATAGGTGTAGGTGGACAGCAAAGGGTTCACCATATCTATACATGTTTCCATTCTTCCCCAAACTCCCCTCCCATTCAGGCTGCCATATAACATTGCACAGAGTTCCCTGTGCTACACAGTAGGTTATCCATTTTTAATATAGCAGTGTGTACATATCCATCCCAAAGTCCCTAAAACTCATGCCTTTGTTTCCATATTTCAGAATATTTCTCTGTAGGTTTGTACCAGATAAGATTCAAAACGGAATTTTATCTTATCAATTCTCTTCATATGTCTGTGAAGACCAGGATCAAGTCTTTAGTTAGTTTTTATAGTATTTTGTTCATATTATTCTAAAATAGTTGTTTCAAATATTTTTCCATAATAATTAAGAAAAATGAGTTTCATATTAAGAAAAACATTTTTTGTCTTCACAGATTCTATTTCAGTAGTTGTGGATTAGGACCCATAAATCTGCATATTCAACAAGCAGGTGCTTCTGAAATAAGAGGTCTGCAGATGAAATTCTGGGAAGCACTGTTTTTTTAGTGCTCGCTATATTATAATTTATGGATTTCATTACAAAATTTCGATTAACTTTAGTTTCTCACTCAGTGAGTCAATTCTTATTGAAAGTCTCACACAATCATGCTGGATAATGACATTGATAAAATATGTCCTTTACATTTATTGATGACGCTACAACTTATACTAAATCTTGCTTTATTTTCAACTATTGAATAACTTCCTTCCCAAAGGGAGGGACTACAGGATCAGAAGCCTTGTGAATTGTGTTGACTCCTGACAATTTAAGTCACATTTTCAATTTTTGGTTTCTCAGGTAGCTTGTATCAAACTCATTCCAGATTTGTCTCACTGTTTGGTCAGAGCCTTCATCTGCATACAACTGGGCTCCTTATATGTTTCCATTTTTGCAGCCTATTCTTTGACACAGTTGTCCATATAACAAGGCTGTTCAAGTCTGATATGTCTACTTAATTAAAAAAAAACTCAAAAAAGATATTTAAAAAGAGTACAGAATATTTGTCTTTTGTTTCTTCTTGAGCAAAATCTCTAACGACTTTTTTTGGCTTCAGTAGTTTAATTCGGAAACTGAAACACTGGGCTTCCGTTCTTTAAGGGAAGTATTAACTTGTGCTTATTCTTGCTATTTCAGAAAGACAAGCAAAGTTAAGTCACTCATTCTTCCTATTTCTCTATCTTCTACCTTAGAGGGCAAGCAAAGCTTTGAATCTTGTCAATCATTTCACAAAATCTTCTTTTGAAAAGAGGAGAAGTGTTGGGGAGGAGTTATGAAACCTGAACAATAGGCCTAAGTTTCCTGAGCCTGAAAATAGCTCTCTTTTCTTGGTGGAAAGGGGTAGGTGTTGAATGGATGGAAGTATTATTCGATTTCCTGTCCCATAGGAACTTAGATGGTGAGGGCTACAGATAACCTGGTAGTGTCTGAAAGATATCCAGGCTAAATCCAGCACACAGTAATAAATATCACTGGAATAGACTCCAAAACTTTCATAAGGGATACACTGTAAACTTTTTTTTTTTTCCAGGCAGACATTATATAAGTCTCTTGATGCCTCTGAGATTCTAGGGTGGAGGAAGAATCTAAAACAATAGCTGCAGTGAAACATTTTGCCACCTAATCGAGCCTAAAACCAGATTTTTCAGAGGACTTAAAAAGTACAGTCTTGAGGTTTAAAAAGAAGTTAGAGAGGACATTAAACAGTTTGGACTCTGGTTATATTGAAAGGCTAGATATAAAGGCTGTTAGTGCCCACGAGGTACCAGCTCAAGGCTCTGTGCAGTGATTCGACTCAGCGAGCTTCATTCTCTCCATTTGGCAAATAAGCCAAGTGAGGCTCAAAGGTGTTGGAAGACTTTGTGCATGGCCACATGCTGGCCATGGAGAATGCATTTAATGCCAAGTCACTGCGTAATGGCTTTTGAAATGCTTCTCAAAACTAGTGGGGCCTCATCATCAACACCTCTTGACCCAGGGAACAAACCTCCACACAGCAACTGCTCCTCCTTTTAACTTCGATGCTATGGGGCACTGGTCCAAACTACCCAGTTAATAACCATAACTCTCTGTTGTAATTATCCACACAGTTGGGTGCCTCTAGATAGCCTGTCTCTTATTTTTAAGCCGAAGATTTATCTTCTGTGATATTAAACACAGTTTGCTGGTTAAAGGTAATTCAGTTTCCCTCACAAAAAGCTTCCTTTTACTGTTCAATAAATATTGTGCTTGATTTTCTCCTTTCACGTTGGAGAACACGTTTCCCCAGGCATTCAGAAGTCAAATGTGTGTTACTTTCTCTGCTGTGTTGGTGACTTTATAGACTGTAAGGAGTATAGCTGCTTCTCTAAAGGGCTGGGTTTATACCTATTGGACAGGGTATGCATGGCCCCCGAAATATTTTTATGAGGCCTAGTTCTGTTAATATAAACAGTGTGATTTTAAAATATAATACAAAATTCATAGGACCATGTGAAATATCATGATTTATCAATGAAAAGTGAATGTGAATGTGTAGAGAAGTACTCATATATATTTTTTTATTGTCCATTGAGTGTATTTGAAGATTCTTCACAGTTCCAGCATCCCTTCCTATTTGTGTCCAGGACCTTTCTGTTTTTTATTGTCAAATGTGTCATCCCTGGCTAATTTCATCTCTTACCATAAGAAAATGGTAGCAATGCTGTAATTACTCAAAATGTCATGGCTCTTCAGGACTTATTTTCTTAAAATAACGTAGGTTTAATTTGTGTTTCAGTAAAAAAAAATTGTCCGCACCATGTCTTAGTTGTGACATGTGGGATCTTTCAGTTGCAGATTCTTTAGTCGTGGCATGTGAACACTTAGTTGCGGCATGTGGGATCTAGTTCCCTGCCCAGGGATTGAACGCAGGCTCCTTGCATTGGGAACCTGGAGTCTTAGGCACTGAACCACCAGGATGCCTGTGTGTAAAGTCACTCAGTCGTGTCCAACTCTTTGCCACCCTATGGGCCATAGCCTGCCAGGCTCTTCTGTCCACGGGATTCTCCAGGCAATAATACTGGAGTGGGTTGCCATTTCCACCTCCAGGGGATCTTCCCAACCCAAGGATCAAACCTGCACAGCTCAAGTCTCATGCACTGGCAGACTGATTCTTTACCACTAGCGCCACCTGGGACTACCAGGAAAATCCCCCTAATTCCTCTTATTTGTTGATTACAGAAATAAGATTCATTAAACTGCATCATCTACCACATTCATTACTCATTGTGCTGCCTGTGAATACTGGCTTAGAGAGTCTCAAAAATTGCCTCTGTGCCTCACTGATGGTGAGCCCAAGTGCAAGTCTTACCCAGAGTATACAGTGCCTGTGAATCATAATTAGTTTTCTGATCACGTTAAGCATATTATTTGGTACTTTATAGTATAACTGTAGGGAAAATTCTTCCAATTGTGTCTCCAGTTGAACTCTGATTTTACTAGATTCTTATATAGATTGTGTCCTGATAGCTCAGTTGGTAAAGAATCTGCCTGCAATGCAATCAAACCAGAGACCCTGGTTCAATTCTTGGGTCAGGAAGATCCGCTGGAGAAGGGATAGGCTGCTCACTCCAGTATTCTCGGGCTTCCCTTGTGGCTCAGATGGTAAAGAATCCTTCTGCAATGCAGGAGACCTGGGTTTGATCCCTGGGTTGCAAAGATCCCCTGGAGAAGGGGGAAAGGCTACCCACTCCAGTACACTGGGCTGGAGAATTCCAAGGACTCTATAGTCCATGGGGTCCCAAAGAGTTGGACATAACTGAGCGATTTTCACTTTCACTCACTCTCTCATTCAGCGTTAACTATAATGCTACTTTCTGCATACTGATACCAGTGGGGCAGATAGGCAAGAGTCTGCAGGAGATTGAGAAAAATGGTCCTAATTGAGCATCAAATATCTGTCACTCCCTCATTTGACAAAGCATAAGACCAAATTGGGAGAGCAGCTCCCCACAAAATAAATTGGAAGAGAGAATGTTAATCAGAAGAGCCAGTTGACTCTGCTGAGAAGATAGGTGGAGTTATCTTCAGAAACCTGATAGTCACGTGGCCTGGAGCCTACTGAGGAAGCATGGCGACCACCTGGTGCCTATGGCAGGGCACACGCAAGGTGAAAGGAATCCTGGACACCATGCCTGCCACTGCTGGTCGCTATAGACCAGGAGCAACACTGCAGTCAGAATTCAGACCACTGAGAGAGAGTCCTCCACAGCACAGGGGGCTTGGTCAAGTCCAAGGGCCACATGTGCCCCATGAGATGGGACCTGGGAATCTGCATGCTGAATAAGCAGGTGTTTCTAAAATACAGGGTCTTTAGACCACACTTTGGGAAATACTGTCTTTTAGCACTTACTGGTTTAGAATTTATTCGTTTCCTTACTGTTTTCCATTTGCCTGAACTTCTCACCAAATCAGTGGCAGACAGTGAGACAGATAAAACATGTTCTCTCACATTTATAGAAAATATTACAATGACTAAGAAGTCTGGACTCATTTTCCATTGTGGAATTGTTTTCTTGGGCTATGTAGCAAGGAAAGGGATTGCTGGATCAAAAGGCTTGGGCATTATACTGAATCTCTTTTTCATTTTTGACTTTTCAAAACTGGTTGACCCTATGCTTAAAGGTGGACATAGAAAGTCAGAGGAAAAACCTTGGGATCAAGTGGTCTCAGGCTCATGGTGTTCTACCCTGATGGAACTGCCAACCCCAACTGGTCTTATATCTAAAAGTAGGATCTAGAGAATTTCAAGGAAGGTGCCCAAATTGTGAGACCAAAATGGCAATATTGTCCAGGGTATTGAAATTTATTCCAGCCCTCAAAATAATCTACTTTGTGAAATTAGGTTAAGTGTCTTACCTCTCTGAACTATAGATTTCAACACAGGAAAGAAAAAAAAATCTTTGACAGTTGTTGAGAAAAGTAAAATGAAATTATAAATGGGAAATAATCCTTCCTATGTATTCAAAATGTTATTTTCTTCTTACCTAAAAAGTCAAATTCCTATTTTACTTTCAGAGAATCTTTTTCAGTTTTTTTAATAGAGGAAAAATGATGTCAAGGAAAACTTTGAAGATGAATTTTTGTGCCTCTGGCTTCCTGTTTTTCGTTCCCTTTTCTCTTTGGTTCACTGTGCTTTATGTTCTGTTCACTTTTCTCCTCAAAATGTGTTCCTTGGGAAGATCCTGAATAATTTATTCACATACTGCTATGAAGATGTGCCACTATATTTGCATCTACAAGTAACTGATTTGTTACGTGAAGTAAGTGTTTACTGAGTTCCTCTTTACCAGGTATTGTGGTAGACCCTGGATGTAAAGTGACAACTGGGCCAGCTTCATGTTCTTTGTGATCTGACCCATCACACAGGGTTCTGTTCTCAAGGGATGCCATGCTTATTTCAGTGTTGAATGCTTGAGATCCTTAATACGTTTTGAATAAAGGACTACATTTTCATTTTGCATTTGACACCACAAATTATGACGTGAATGCTGAGTGTTGATTCCCCAAAGAAACACACTTCTTGCCCTGAAGAAACTTATACAATACACACATATTTAAGATTATAGATCATCAAGAAGTAGACAATATACATATAAAGTTCTAAAAAGGGAAGGTGTATTATTTGGAATAGATTAAGAGGACAAAATTAATTTCGACCAAGGCAATTATGAAGGTCTCTCTCAGCATGTAAGCTGACACTTCAAGAATGAATAAGAGTCAGCTATACTAGCAGCTAAAAAAAGAGAGAAAGAAAGAAAAAACAGCAAACCAACATGTTTACAAGCCTGAGGCTGATAAGAGCTTGACACTTCATGAAACAGATTAATCTGAGATGAGTTTGGAGGAGGAAGTAGTGGGTAGATCACACAGAGGTTTTTAGTTCAAAGCACAGATTTAATGTTTTATGCCAAGAAAAGAAACAAGAGAACGGTATATGTGTGTGTGCACACATATGCATATGTATGTATGCACACGCTGTTGTGAAGTCAGTGCTATAATTCTCAGTGATTCCCTAATGCTATCCTGAATATGGACATGGCTGGATCAGAAGGACCAGTGGAAGCTGTTAATGTTCTCTGTAAAAGAGGATTCAGAAAAACAGCAGAGTTGTTTAGGAAGACAGCATGAGATTTCTGCTTTAAAATGAAGCATTTGACAATTTTCAGGATTTACTCCTAAACATATGTGTGCTTTAGTTTATTCCTAGGAATTTTAAACGCATCTCTTGTTCTTGATATATATATCGCCTCACTGGGAAGAGTGATGTTATAACTCATTTTTAATGCATCCACTAGAAAAATGCACTGGTCTAATCTTTATTTTTTCCAATTCTCATAGAATACAGAAAGGAAAAAGATAGTTGTGATAGCTAATTTGTGAGCTTGACCAGGTTAGGGGATGCTTATATAGTTGGTAAAAAAATATTTCTGGGTGTGTCTTTGAGGGTTTTTTTTTTTTGAAAGAGATTCAGCATTTGATTCAGTAGACTGAGTAAAGAGATCTTCCTTAACAATGTGGGCAGCTATCATGTAATCTGTTGAAGGGCCAGGTAGAACAAAAAGGCAAAGAAAGGGCAAATTTCCCGTCTCCATCTTCTTGAACTGAGCCATCTTTTCCTGCTCTTGGACATTGGAGCTCCTGGTTTTCAGGCCTTGGCCCCAGATTGTGAGTTACACCATTGTCTCCCCTGGTTCTTAGGCTTTCTGACACGTACTAAACTACATTATCAATTTACCTGGTTCTCCAGCTTGCAGAGGGCACTTCTAATTCTCCATTAGTGAGTGAGCAAATTCCTATAATACATTTCCATACATATCACCTATTGCTTCTATTTCTCCAGAGAACCCTGATTAATGCAATAGAAGAGATAATAGCACATTATCAGAAGGATGTTGAAGTATTTCTCCACTCAAAAATTGAGTAGATGTAAAAGTAACATATAAAACAGCCTCAATTAAAGGTTAAAGACAGTTAAAGGATTCATGCTAGTTAATACCAGGCAAACACATACTTTGCATATTATATAAGCATATAAATTTATTAGCAGTTAACTGGGATTTCTTTGGAAGGAATGATGCTAAAGCTGAAACTCCAGTACTTTGGCCACCTCATGCGAAGAGTTGACTCATTGGAAAAGACTCTGATGCTGGGAGGGATTGGGGGCAGGAGGAGAAGGGGACGACCGAGGTATTCTGATGGAGGCAGGAGACTGAAAGGGGAGAACTAGGAGCTGGAGCTGCTTGGTGCCCTACCCTTGTGCTCTTCAGGCCTGCTGCTGGAGAAAAGGGGAACGTCCTGAATTTCACAACTTCTCTCCCTAACCTCCACCACTCTCTACTCAGGTTTTGACTCCAGAAACCATCACTTGCAGAGAGCAAAACTGAAAAGATGGCTCCCTAAGGAGCCAGGAATTTCTAATAGAGGAATATTAAGAGCTTGTCTAGTCCACTGTTTTTCAAATACACTAGATAAGTGAGAACTGGCCTGGCATTAGAAGACTCACAGCTCAAGGCCACTTTGATTATGTATATAAAGAGACTGAACATACTGTCAGTTGAGTTTTCCCCTTTTGATTAGGTAGTGTTAAGTTTCCCAGTATTTGAGATTATGTGTGGGTTAGTTATCTTTGTTCCTTGAGTTAAATCAGCACCATAAATATGTGTACATGTGACTGAGGAGGTGGGATGAGTGATGTGGCAGGTGAGAGGACAGAAATGAATCTGTTCAAATAGCTCTACTGGGAAATCAGTGCAAAGCACTGTTTCCTGAATGAAAGTCATCTTTATTGAACATAAAAACCCAAGTTCAAATCCATTTTGTTGAAAAAGACAACAATATCAAAATATTAAAAGTGAACAGCCCCAGTATGTGTATGTATGACTGATTCCCTTTACTGTCCACCTGAAATTATCACAACATTGTTCATTGGCTATCAGTTCAGTTCAGTCGCTCAGTCGTGTCTGACTCTTTGGGACCCCATGAATCGCAGCACGCCAGGCCTCCCTGTCCATCACCAACTCCCGGAGTTCACTCAGACTCGCGTCCATCGAGTCAGTGATGCCATCCAGCCATATAGTCCNTTTAGGTTCAGTTCAGTTCAGTCGCTCAGTCGTGTCCGACTCTTTGCGACCCCATGAATCGCAGCACGCCAGGCCTCCCTGTTCATCACCATCTCTCGGAGTTCACTCAGACTCAAGTGAAAATTCATATACAAATATTAATATCTTCTTGGGCTCTTTTACTTTGATAATCTTATCCTTCAGCTCAGCAAGATTTCCTTGGAAGCCACTGATCTTCCTGTACCTAGCTTATGTGTTAATTCTATTTACCTTTGTAGAGTGCTGGGCTTCCTTCTGAAGAGTTTTGTTTTGCTGTTTTGAAATAACCTGTTTACTAGCCTGCCTCCTCCTCAAGAGTAGATTTCTTGAGGGCTAAGTCAACCAGTAATGCTGAAGAAGCTGAAGTTGAAAGACCTATAAGACCTTTTAGAACTAACACTCAAAAAAAGATGTCCTTTTCATTATAGGGGACTGGAAGGCAAAAGTAGGAATTCAAGAAACACCTGGGGTAACAGGCAAATTTGGTCTTGGAATACAGAATGAAGCAGGGCAAAGGCTAATAGACTTTTGCAAAGATAATGCACTGGTCATAGCAAAAATACTCTTCTAACAACACAAGAGAAGACTCTACACATGGACATCAATAGATGGTCAACACTGAAATCAGATTGATTATATTCTTTGCAGCCAAATATGGAAAAGCTCTATACAGTCAGTGAAAACAAGACTGGGAGCTGACTGTGGCTCAGAGCATGAACTCCTTATGGCCAAATTTAGACTTAAATTGAAGAAAGGAGGGAAAACCACTAGACCATTCAGGTATGACCTAGATCAAATTGGTTATGATTATACAGTGGAAGTGAGAAATAGATTTAAGGGACTAGATTTGATACACAGAGTTCCTGATGAACTATGGACAGAGGTTCGTGACATTGTACAGGAGAAAGGGATCAAGACTATCCCCAAGAAAAAGAAATACAAAAAAGCAAAATGGCTGTCTGAGGAGGGCTTACAAATAGCTGTGAAAAGAAGAGAAGTGAAAAGCAAAGGAGAAAAGGAAAGATATAAGCATCTGAATGCAGAGTTCCAAAGAATAGCAAGGAGAGATAAGAAAGCCTTCCTCAGTGATCAATGCAAAGAAGTAGAGGAAAACAACAGAATGGGAAAGACTAGAGATTTCTTCAAGAAAACTAGGGATACCAAGGGAAAATTTCATGCAAAGATGGGCTCAATAAAGGACAGAAATGGTATGGACCTAACAGAAGCAGAAGGTATTAAGAAGAGGTGGCAAGAATACACAGAAGAAATGTACAAGAAAGAAAGATGTTCATGATGAAGATAATCATGATGGTGTGATCACTCACCTAGAGCCAGACATCCTGGAATGTGAAGTCAAGTGGGCCTTAGAAAGCATCACTATGAACAAAGCTAGTGGAGGTGATGGAATTCCAGTTGAGCTGTTTCAAATCCTGAAAGATGATGCTGTGAAAGTGCTGCACTCAATCTGCCAGCAAATTTGGAAAACTCAGCAGTGGCCACAGGACTGGAAAAGGTCAGTTTTCATTCCAATTCCAAAGAAAGGCAATGCCAAAGAATGCTCCAACTACCGCACAATTGCACTCATCTCACATGCTAGTAAAGTAATGCTCAAAATCCTCCAAGCCAGGCTTCAGCAATACGTGAACCGTGAACTCCCTGATGTTCAAGCTGGCTTTAGAAAAGGCAGAGGAACCAGAGATCAAATTGCCAACATCCGCTGGATCATGGAAAAAGCAAGAGAGTTCCAGAAAAACATCTACTTCTGCTTTATTGACTATGCCAAAGCCTTTGACTGTGTGGATCACAATAAACTGTGGAAAATTCTGAAAGAGATGGGAATACCAGACCACCTAACCTGCCTCTTGAGAAATCTGTATGCAGGTCAGGAAGCAACAGTTAGGACTGGACATGGAACAACAGACTGGTTCCAAATAGGAAAAGGAGTGCGTCAAGGCTGTATATTGTCACCCTGCTTATTTAACTTATATGCAGAGTACATCATGAGAAACACTGGACTGGAAGAAACACAAGCTGGAATCAAGATTGCTGGGAGAAATATCAATAACCTCAGATATGCAGATGACACCACCCTAATGGCAGAAATTGAAGAGGAACTAAAGAGCCTCTTGAAGAAAGTGAAAGAGAGCGCGAAAAAGTTGGCTTAAAGCTCAACATTCAGAAAACGAAGATCATGGCATCTGGTCCCAGCACTTCATGGGAAATAGATGGGGAAACAGTGGAAACAGTGTCAGTTTTTATTTTGGGGGGCTCCAAAATCACTGCAGATGGTGACTGCAGCCTTGAAGTTAAAAGACGCTTACTCCTTGGAAGAAAAGTTATGACCAACCTAGATGGCATATTCAAAAGCAGAGACATTACTTTGCCGACTAAGGTCTGTCTAGTCAAGGGTATGGTTTTTCCTGTGGTCATGTATGGATGTGAGAATTGGACTGTGAAGAAAGCTGAGCGCCGAAGAACTGATGCTTTTGAATTGTGGTGTTGGAGAAGACTCTTGAGAGTCCCTTGGACTGTAAGGAGATCCAACCAGTCCATTGTGAAGGAGATCGGCCCTGGGATTTCTTTGGAGGGAATGATGCTAAAGCTGAAACTCCAGTACTTTGGCCACCTCATGCGAAGAGGTGACTCATTGGAAAAGACTCTGATGCTGGGAGGGATGGGGGCAGGAGGAGAAGGGGACAACAGAGGATGAGATGGATGGATGGCATCACTGACTCGATGGACGTGAGTCTGAGTGAACTCTGGGAGTTGGTGATGAACAGGGAGGCCTGGCCTGCTGCGATTCATGGGGTCGCAAAGAGTCGGACACGACTGAGTAACTGAACTGAATGGAGCTTAATCTCTGCATTTAGTAACTTGGACAGTGCCCCATAGTAGTTCTTAATCAACTTGAAGATACTTTGCTCAGTCATGTCTAACTCTTTATGACCCCATGGGCTATAGCCTGCCAGACTCCTCTGTCCGTGAAACTCTCCAGGGAAGAATACTGGAGTGGGTAGCCATTCCCTTTCCAGTGGATCTTCCCAACCCCAGAATTAAACCCAGGGCTTCCACATTGCAGGCAGAGTCTACTGTCTGAGCCACTAGCTATTGCTGAGTGGATGAATGAATGACTTATTTCTACACTGAGGCATTATGCAAATTTTTAATCAGGTAATACACATAAAAACACTCAGAACAGTATCTCAATGACTATAGTCAATAAATGGCAGTTGATACTGAATGTAAACTTCTTAAGCTCTTAATGGCTTTGATTCTGTGTAAAAGACTGATTGTAAATCCAAAGAAGTAAAGACTGTACCAATCCATGACACCAAAGTCTGCCAGGAAAGCTGTTCTAAGGAAGGGACATGATTTGCAGGACTTAATCCTTTGTAAATATTTATTTCATTGATTTTATCCTCCTTCTGAGACTGTTAAGAACATGTCCATCAGAAGAGTTGCACACAAGAAACCTTTTATAAGGGTTTCTCAGTCTCTTTGCAAATGGGTAGGATTCTTTGTTGTTTTTACAGATTGTTTTGTTTCAAGAAATTACTAAATGACGAAGACTACTTCTAATAGGATTCAAAAATATTATTTTTAGTAACATTTTGTTACTTTTTTATGAATGGAGTATGTTTTAGATTATTCAAATCAGGGCCAGGGGAGCATACTTTCTTTCTAGTTGCATTGCTGACTTATTTTATGATCGTAAGCAAACTGTGAGCTGCTTCACCTCTCTGGTTCTATAAGCATCTTTACACACATCAAGAAATTTTTATTCTCTTTCTTTCTCTTTTCCTTTTCCCTCTTTTTAACTATAGTAATGAAGCTGAGAATTACACGACACATTTAAGTTACATTTTAGTGCACGATACTTCTATTTCAGCAATGAGAAAATATCTGAGAAAAGTATTTATATTGCTTTCTAGAAATTTTTAAGAATTTTATATTTACAACAAAGATCCTTTCTAAATTTCAATCTCTTGGTTAAAAGTTTTTACCACATGCTTTCAAGGCCATTAATGGAGTAATAATAACATTTATTAACTATTTTACTGACAAAATATCAATGAATAAATGTCACATCAGAACAGCTAAATTTCAGAAAGTTACATTGGTCTGCAATCTTCTTATTGGCAAGGTGACTGATTTCTTTTTTTGGTCCCATTTAATTTAAAGGCAGAATGGAATTTTTTAAAAAGTCAACTTAACTTGGAAAGATAGATCAAGATGTAAGGACTCCCTAAAATGTTAAATGTTGATAATACAATTTGATGTCTTATCTCCTTGCCTGCCGCACTAAAGAGCTTCCACGGACGCACAATTCTATATATAATCCATAACAAATGCTCTCACTCAAGGTCAAATCCTAAACAGCCAGTTTTTCACAGCTCACCTCTGCCTATCTGGAAAAGAAAATAGGAAAAATAGCCTTTCTTCTATATTCTAGTTTCTGAGAGATTTTCCGTGTGTTTTCCTCTTGGGTTGACGACTACAATTCTAACTCCATTGTGTGTGAAAATATCTCCATTAGAAGCAGATGTTTCTTTGTAGCCATGGAGTCTCTTGCTACCACTACTGAGAATATGACTGCCTGAGGGCTTCAGCGTGGCATCCTTGAGGATAATCAAAGTTCAAGGCATCATCTCCCAAATCCAGCTGTCTTTCCTATTTCATGACAGTTTTCTTTCCATCACTTTTGAATTAATCAAACTCAAAGGGATCCCTTTATCCATCCTGTGTCTCTGTGATCTCCAGCAATTCTAGATGGGACATCGGCGCTAAATTTAACACCATTCCTTGGACAGCTCTAGTACCTGATCTAATACTAGGAAAAGTAAAACTGGTGGAAACAGGCATGGAAACCTGCCCTCTACCTCAGAACATGCCATAGTGGGATTAGTATCTTTCACAGGGAAAATCCTATTTCAGGGAAGGAGACATTTTGTTTTGTTCATTTTAAAAATATTTATCATTTGTTTATTGAAATAGAGTGGATTTACAATATTATATTAGTTTCAGGTATATAGCATACTGATTTGGTGTTTTTTATAGTGTATACTCCATTAAAAGCTATTACATGATAATGGATATAATTCCCTATGCTACATAATATATCCTTGTTGCTATCTATTTTATACACAGTAGTTTGTATCTCTCAATCCCATAACCCTCCTCCCTTTCCTTTCCCCACTAGTAACCACTGGTTTGTTTTTTTCATAGTGTGTCTGTTTCTATCTTACTATGTACATTTGTTTGTATTATTTTTTTAGATTCCAAATTTAAATGATCTCACACAGTATTTGTCTTTCTTTGACTTATTTCACTAAGCATAGTATTCTCTAGGCCATTCTTTTTTACGGCTAATAGTTCATTGTGTATGTGTGTCTTCTTCTTTATCCATGTGGCTTTTGATAAAAATTTAGGTTGCTTCTATATCTTGAATACTGTAACAGTGCTGCTATGAACATTGGGGTATGTGTATCTTTTTGAATTAGTGTTTTCATTTTTTATTTCTGGATATATACCCTGGAGCAGGTTTGCTGGGTCATATGGTAGTTCTATTTTCAGATTTTTGAGCAACTGCCATACTATTTTCTGTAGTGGCTGCACCAAATTTACCCTCCCGCTAAGAGTGTACAAGTGGTACACTTTCTGCACAATATTGTTCTGTACATGTCTCCGAAGGCAAAAGAAATGAACACAAAGGTTAACAAATGGGACCTAAGTAAATAAGCCTTTTATTCAGCAAAGACAACCTATGGAATGGGAGAATATATTTACAAATAATATGAAGAACAAGAGGTTGATATCTAAAATATATAAATTGTTCATACAACTCCATATAAAAAACTAACAAATATCCCAGTTAAAAAATGAGCAGATGATCTAAATAGACATTTTTCCAAAGAAGACATACAGATGGCAAAGAGGCACATGAAAAGATGCTCAACATCACTAATTATTAGAGAAATATAAATCAAAACTACAATGAGATATCAGCTCACACCAGCCAGAATGACCATCATCAAAAAATCTACAACAATAGATGTTGGAGAGGGTGTGGAGAAAAGGGAGCCCTGTTACACCGTTAGTGGGAATGTAAGCTGGTACAGTCATTATAGAGAATAGTATGGAGGTTCATTAAAAAAGTAAAAATAGAGCTACCATATGATCCATCAACCCACTCATGCCATATATCTTGAGAAAAACATGATTTGGAAGGATATGTACATCCCAGTGTTCATTGCAGCACTTTTATAACAGTGAAGATGTGTAAGTAACCTAAATTTCCATCAACAGATGAATGGATAAAGAATATGTGATACATATACCCAAGAGAATATTACTCAACCATTGAAAAAAATAATACTATTTGCAGCAACATGGAGGGACCTGGAGATTATCATACTAGTTGGAGTAAGTCAGACAGACAATGATAAATATGATATTTCTTATATATTGACTCTAAAGAAAGATACAAATGAACTTTTTAAAAAACAGAAACAACAGAAACAGACTCATAGGCTTAAAGAATGAATTTGTAGTTATGGGGGGTGGGAAAGGAGGGACTGATTGGGAGTTTGATATTGACATGTACACACTGCTCTCTCTCGCGCGCGCTCTCTCTCTCTCTCCCTATATATATATATATATATAATTTTTTTTTTTTTGGGGCTGTGCTGGGTCATCATTGCTGTGTACAAGCTTTCTCTAGTTGTGGAGGGCAGGGGCTACTCTTTAGTTGCAGTAAGAGCTTTTCTTTGCAGTGCCTTGTCCTGTTGTGGAGCAGGGGTCTCGGGCACACAGGCTTTATTAATTGCAGCACGCAGGCTAAGTAGTTGTGGCTCGCAAGCTTGGTAGTTGTGGCACGTGGGCCAAGTAGCTGTGGTACAGGGTTTAGTTGCCCTGAGGCATATGGGTTCTTCCTGGACCAGGGATTGAGCCTCTGTCCCCTGGATTGGCAGGTGGATTTTTAACCACTGGACCACCAGGGAAGTCTCCACACTGCTATACTTAAAATAATCAACAAGGACCTACTGTAAAAAAATAATAATAGATAAAGGAAAGAAGTCTACAAATAACAAATATTGGCCAGGGAGAGATACTTTATTTTAAAATTTTATTTATTGAAGTATAGTTGATTTACAATGTTGTATCAATTTCTATTGTACAGAAAGTGATTCAGTTAAATATATATATACACACACACACATGCACATTATTTTTCATTATCTTTTCCATTATGGTTTATCACAGGATCCTGAATCTAGTCCCTGTGCTATACAGTGGGGCCTTGTTCTTTATCCATTCTGTATATAATAGTTTACATCTGTTAATTGCAAACTCCCAATCCATCTCGCCCCAGCCTCCCTTCCCTCTTGATAAGCACAAGACTCTTCTCTATGTCTCTGGCTCTGTAGATAAGTTCATTGGTGTCATATTTTAGATCCCACATAGAAGGGAAATCATATGATATCTGTCTTTCTCTTTCGTATTTACTTGATAATCTCCAAATCCATCCATGTTCCTGCATACGGCATTATTCCATTCTTTTGATGGCTGAGTAGTATTCCATTGTATATATGTACAACATCTCCTTTATCCCTCCATCCATTGATAGAAATTTGGGTTGCTTCCATATCTTGGCTATCATACACACTGCTGCCATGAACATTAGGGGGGATGTATCTTTTCAAATTATAGTTTGTTTGGATATAGGCCCAGGAGTGGAACTGCAGGATCATGTCAACTCTATTTTTAGTTTTTTATGGAACCTCTGTACTGCTCCTCATAATAGCTGTACCAATTTACATTCTTACCAACAGTGTAGGAAGATTCCCATTTCTCTACATCCTCTCTAGCACTTATTGTTTATAGAATTTTAAATGATGCCCATTTTGACCAGTGTGAGGTGGTATGTCATTGTAGTTTTTAAAAATATTTATTTTAAATAAATTTAAATACATTTATTTTAATTTAAATAAGTTTATTTTAGATAAATATGGGTCTTCTTTGCTGAGGGTGGGCTTTCTTTCGTTGCTGTGAGCGGGGGCTACTCTCTAGGTGTGGTGCACAGGCTTCTCATTGCAATGGCTTCTCTCGCTGTGCACAGGCTCTAGGGTGCTTGAGCTTTAGCAGTTGTGGCTCGTGGCCTCTCGCGCACAGGCTTAGTATTTGTGGTACACAGGCTTAGTTGCTTAGTGCCATGTGGGATCTTCCCCGACCAGAGATTGAACCTGTTTCACCTGCAATGGCAGGCAGATTCTTAACCACTGGACCATCAGGAAAGTCCTCTCATTGTAGTTTCGATTTGCATTTCTCTGATAGCAAGGTTGAGCATCTTTTCATGTGTTTATTGGTCATCTGTATGTCTTCTTTGGAGAAATGTTTATTTAGGTTTTCTATCCATTTACTTTTTGTTTTTTCGTTTTTTAATTTTTGCAATACTGTGTTTGTTTATTCCATACAACAACATGAAATAGCCATAATGATACATATATCCCTTCCCTCCGCTCCCCCTAACCTACCCCTCCAGGTCATCACAGAGTGCCAGTCTGGGCTCGCTGTGCTACACAGCAACTTACCAGCCATCCATCTTACACGTGACGATGTATATATGTTGATGCAGCTTTCTCCATTCGTCCCACTCTCTGCCTCCCCTGCTGTGTCCGCAAGTCAGTTCTCTACATCTGTGTCTCCACTCCTTCCCTGACATTTTCCCACATTCCATATGTGTGCATGCCAAGTTTCTTCAGTCATGTCTGACTCTGTGCATCCTGCTAGGCTTTTCTGTCCATGGGATTCTCCAGGCAAGAACACTGCAGTGAAGCCATGCCCCCCGTCAGGGGATCTTCCCAACCCAGGGATCAAAGCTGCATCTGCTGCACTGGCAGGTAGGTTCTTTACCACTAGTGCCACTTGGGAAGCCCAATGGCAAGATTCCATATATCTGTGTTAATTTACTATATTAATTTTTCTCTTGTCTTACTGACTTCACTCTGTATAACAGGCTCTGGGTTCGTCCACCTCACTAGTTCAGTTCAGCTCAGTCAGTCATGAGTTAGATGGCCATCTGTTAATGGACATCTAGGTTGGTTCCATGTCTTGTACACGTTTCTTTTAGAATTGTGGTTTTCTCAGGGTATATGCCAGTAGTGGGGTTTCTGGGTCATATGGTAGATGTATTCCTAGTTTTTTTTCAGAAATGTCCATACTGTCCTCTATAGTGCATGCTAAGTCACTTCAGTTCAGTTCAGTTGCTCAGTTGTGTCCGACTCTTTGCGACCCCATGAACCACAGCACACCAGGCCTTCCTGTCCATCACCAACTCCCGGAGTTCACCCAAACCCATGTCCATCGAGTAGGTGATGCGATCCAGCCATGTCATCCTCTGTCGTCCCCTTCTTCTCCTGCCCCCATCCCTCCCAGCATCAGAGTCTTTTCCAATGAGTCACCTCTTCGCGTGAGGCGGCCAGAGTACTGGAGTTTCAGCTTTAGCATCATTCCTTCCAAAGAACACCCAGGACTGATCTCCTTTAGAATGGACTGATTGGATCTCCTTGCAGTCCAAGGGGCTTTCAAGAGTCTTCTCCAACAACACAGTTCAAAAGCATCAATTCTTCAGCACTCAGCTTTCTTCACAGTCCAACTCTCACATCCATACACAACCACTGGAAAAACCATAGCCTTGACTAGACGGACCTTTGTTGGCAAAGTAATGTCTCTGCTTTTGAATATGCTATCTAGGTTGGTCATAACTTTTCTTCCAAGGAGTAAGTGTCTTTTAATTTCATGGCTGCAGTCACCATGTGCAGTGATTTGGGAGACCCCCAAAAATAAAGTCAGATATTGTTTCCACTGTTTCCCCATCTATTTCCCATGAAGTGATGGGTAAGTCACTTCAGTCATGTCCAAATCTTTGTGACCCTATGAACTGTAACCCACCAGGCTCCTCTGTCCATGGGATTCTCCAGGCAAGAATACTGGAGTGGGTTGCCATTTCCTTCTCCAGGGATCTTCCCAACCCAGGGATGGAACCCATATCTCTTACGTCCCCGGCATTAGCAGGCAGGTTCTTTACCACCAGTGCCACCTGGGAATCCCCTGTCCTCTATAGTGACTGTATCAATTTACATTCCCACCAGCATTGCAGGAGGGTTCCCTTTTCTCCACACCCTCTCCAGAATTTATTGTTTGTAGATTTTTTTGATGATGGTCATTCTGACTGGTGTGAGGTGATAGCTCATTGTAGTTTTGATTTCCATTTCTCTATAACTAGTGACGTTGAGCATCTGTTTACATGTTTATAGGCCATATGTATGTCTTCTTAGGATTCTGTCCATTTTTCAATTGAATTATTTTTTTTTTTTTTGTAGTTGAGTTGTATGAGCTATTTGTATATTTCAGGAATTAATACTTATTGGTCACATCTTTTGCAAACATTTTCTCCCATTCTATGGGTTGTCTTTTTAGTTTACTTAGTAGTTGGTATTTTTCTCTTTATCTACCTATTCATTTACTTACATCTGTTTCTGCTCTTGCATTCTTATGTATTCCCTAGATTGTAAGCTCAGATTTGGGATGCTCAGACTGTCGCAGATTTGGCCGGTGGGAGCTTCTTCAATCTGGCTCTTATTTCTTTTAGATATGTCTCTCTGATTATTTGAAGATTTTCTGTTACCCATAGGAAGATCACGATTCATCCTTCAACAGTCTCAGTTCTGGAATTAACTATTTCTCCAGAGTCTTTGTTTCTGTGTCTAATTTTTAATAGAGATTTTAGATTAGGGATCATGATTTTGTACCTGGTGGTCTCATTGTTATGTTGACACTGCTCCCAGTTTCAACAGAGACAGGCATAGACGTACACACATACACCCACACACACATTTCTATGCATCTATCTGTATATCTCTTTGCTGCTGCTGCTGCTAAGTCGCTTCAGTCATATCCGACTCTGTGCGACCCCATAGACGGCAGCCCACCAGGCTCCCCCGTCCCTGGGATTCTCCAGGCAAGAACACTGGAGTGGGTTGCCATTTCCTTCTCCAATGCATGAAAGTGAAAGTGAAGTCGCTCAGTCGTGTCCAACTCTTAGCGACCCCATGGACTTCAGCCCACCAAGCTCCTCCGTCCATGGGATTTTCCAGGCAAGAGTACTAGAGTGGGCTGCCATTGCCTTCTCCGGTATATCTCTTTACCTTTCTACATTTCAAAACTGCCTAGGCTGGTACCTCCAATTCCATTCCAGCACCACAGAATTCATTCTTCTCTTCTCCCTTTCAAATTGTAACACCTTTCCCCAGCAGTGAGAAACCTAAAGCTATACTTGTTACTAGATAATTTCTTATTTTATCAGTCTTGAATACACAAAAAGTAGTTTCAGAATTGCTTACACATACAACTGAGAAAAACAACTCCAACAAGCATTCACAATTTATTTACAGTTCTTTATGCCTTTAGCCTGAGGGTATAAAATCAAAATACTGGGTACAAAAAAAGTAATCACTTTTTTCCTTTATCATTTTTTACCTTTTATTGATTTACAATATGCAAGGTTTATGTTTGGATATCCAGAGAGAGGATATGGGATGGGAGGTGGGAGGGGGATTCAGGATTGGGAGCTCGTATACACCCGTGGTGGATTCAGGTCAATGTATGGCAAAACCAATACGGTATTGTAAAGTAAAATAAAGTAAAAATAAAATAATTTAAAAAAAAGTTTACCCCCCTTTGATTTGATTGATTGAATAATCGATCAGACTATGGGAAATCTTAGCCTAGTGCCAAAAGTCATAACTGTACAATGAGGTGTATACTCAGAGCCATACCACTCTCCTGCTCTCTATTGTGTACCGTTTTCATCCTATTCCTAACATACCTCCTGTAAGTAACCAATCTCATTAGTTTCTGACCTATCCTGTCCGTATTTATTTTGTATAAATGAACAGATATGTAAAGAAGTCATTTTGACTGTACATTCAGCACTGTTATTTCCATGTCTTTCTCCAAGGACATATGATTCTATAGAATTAGTATAGCATTTTATTCATGTGTGACTTCACTTTGATTTTATACTCTCTTAAGGCATTATAAGCTCTTAATACATAATTAATGCACAAGGCAACACACTATATATTTGTGTGTGCATATATATATGAATATACATATGTGTATGATCGCTGAGGTCGTGATCATTCTTATCAGTCTGCTTTATTCCTCACTTATTGCATTATTTCTGCCTCATTTTCTAAGCTGATTTGTTTGCTGTGCTTTTACTTCTCTGTGATTGGCATTAGACTGTGTACATTAACAGAAGAGTGCTTTCAGACTCACTCATTGACATTTTTTAACACTATTTTAAAGTTCAGAAGATACCTATCTTAATCAAAGAGACTGGTATTTCTATTGTACTCTTTTCTCATTTAGAATTGTACTAATCTAGAAAATGCACAATGTTTAGGAATGGCTACTCTTTGCATATTTCTCTGATGTCTGTCTTTGACTGACTTCTGCAATATGCCTACTAGTTTGAGGAAGATTAGCATGGAAAGGGAATAAACTGATAACTGACAGAGCTTCAGGTTTTTGACCAGAGTTTGTATCCCAGGAATGTTTTTAAGCATATGTGGGCCTTCAACATGAGTAAACTGAGGCTCAGAGAGGAGGGAAATTTCTTCTGGGCTATTTGTCTTTGTTTGCCAGTTGCTGTTAATCTTGGATGGCATGGACGACATGAATGGTGGAGTATAACATAAGAGGCAGGGAGAGGGCAGACACCACAGATTTCCTCCTCGGTCGTTTATTGATAGTTCAGTTTCCTAGGGCAGGAAAGGAGCTAGGATGGAGCTGGGGGCGAGGAGTGGCAGAGCGTCTGCTGAATTACTTGACTCTCTACTGTTGGACGGACACTGTCACCAATTTGTACATCACTGTTTCCTTTATCCAGAATGTTCCCTCTGGCAGCTGCCTGAGAGATTGTGATGTAATTCCCCCAAACTTGCTGAGAACCTCATCTACAGTCTCAAACTGTGGCAGATTGCTCCACAACAGTAAATAACTCCTTCTTTAATAACATGTCAAATAAAATCTATGACTGTTTTCTTTTAGCAGATGTGGTCAGTATGACTCAAAAAGGTTTATGACTTCTTTAGTCTACAAAACTTTATAATGGCTTGGCCAGGATTCACACGGTCACCTTTCTGACTTGACCCTGTTTCACATTAATTGAGACACCTCTATTAGTATCGAATGCATTTTAATTATGTGATTTCTCTCCCATCTTCTGTATTATTCTGTAAGCTCCTAGACAGTCAAAACTTAGTTTGGGCTTAATAACTTTTCAAACTGAACAATGTTTCTGAAGCTCCTGAAAGGCTAAGGTGAATCTCCTAACTGGTTAGTTTTAAAATGTTTTAGAAACCATTGCTTTCCTTTTCATTATGTCATTTTAAAAAGTTGGAATGCTCAGTTTTCTCTAGTAGATTTCTCCAAGTGCCCTGTGAAAACTATTTACAGAGATTTCAGGAACTCTGTACAAAATTCCTACAACTCTGAATTTACCTCCTGGGTCTGATTGTATGGGAGCAAAACCTTTATTCTCTCTGTCAATCACATTCACCCAGCACAATAATCATTTTTTTTTTTTTTTTTTTTTAGATCGCCCTCTGCTGTGTGTATATCTGTGTGTGCATGTGTGTTTCTCTGAAACTGACCATGAAAGTGAAAGTGAAGGCACACAGTCGTGTCTGTCTCTTTGCGACCCAATGGACTGTAGCCTACCAGGCTCTTCCATCCATGGGATTTTCCAGGCAAGCATACTGGACTGAGTTGCCATTTCCTTCTCCAGGAGATTTTCCCGACTCAGGGACTGAACCCGGGTCTCCTGCATTGTAGGCAGACACTTTACTGTCTGAGCCACCAGGGAAGTCTGACCATAGGATACTGACAGTTAGTCTTTGCATCTGATCTTTCACCTGCTGTGTAAAACTTTGGAACTGCTGGGTGGCTCCACTCACTGACTACATGCCCTCATGAATTATGGTAATTTGGTAGATTATGAGATGCCTCATGATATATAGTCATTCTTTAAGGGGAAATTCTGTGCACTTCTTCTTGGTTAATTTGGACATGGAGACCACATAACTCATGTGGACTTCTTCATTAGGACTGAGACAATGAAAAAGCAGGTAATAAGTAAGAAGTAGGCTGATGCAGTGAAAAGAGCACTGGAATGTGAGCAAAAGGAGCTGTATTTCAGCCGGTGTTTTTGTGCTTACCTGCTAGGTAACCTTGACCAGTTTCTACAATGCATCCTATATTATATTTCCTATCCACAAAATAGAAAAACCTCTACTTTTCCTTCTCCTCACAGATGATGTAAATGTCAAATGAGGTAATATCCAGCAATTTATCATTAACTCATCTATCCATTCTTTCATTTATCCTATGCACATTTATTGAATATCAGCTAAATTCTAGGGCCACTAAAATTCATGAAAAGCCCCTAATCTCAAAATGGAGGGGAAAAAAAACAGATATCAGTAATGTAATAACAGTTTAAAAAATTCTATGTAAAAAAGCACTTTTTAAATTTTACTGGCAAAGAAATAGAGGTAGTCCCTCTTTTCTTAGAAAATAAAATCACCTTTCATTCAGGCCTACAAACTGGAAAACCTGAGGGTCATTTTACTCTCCCTTCTTCCTTATAAACTTTCACATCATCAAATAAGGAAGTCCTATTGAATATTCTTCCTTAACCATTTAAAAGTGTTTCAGTTTGAGGAGCTTTGATGGCCTTTGTGGAAACAAGTTTTTGTTACTTTTCTGCAAAAGTCCTTCAAAGAGCTTTGTCTTTAAAATAAAATGTAAGCATTTTAAGAGGAATTAAAACCATTTTTGTCTCCCTTCTGTGTGCTGTCAGAGCATCCTGTATTTCCTCATCTATTTCTATTGCTTCATCCCCAAATAATATGTAAGCTCTTCGAGGGAACATGCCTGTATTTTTATTGTTGCGTTTCTGACAACTAGCCTCTTTTTGTACTGTAGTATATATTTAGTAAATCCTTGTTGCAAGAATGAGTCCCCCGCCACTTTTTTTTTCAGTCAAAATGTTCCTGAGGTGTGTTGGATTAAAGTGACTTCCTATTTTGTCGTCACCCTATTATTACATCTCTATTGGTGGCTGGAATTCAACCCCTGGGAAGAATAACATGGTTCAATGATACGTTATTTTAAAGAGCTTGATACTTTCAGGTACATAATCTGTATATTGCTATCATACCAACAGGAGATGAGACATCTTTTATAAGGTTTTATATACCTTATATGATGTGTATGTGTGCGCTCAGTCATGTCCAACTCTTTGCAACCGCATGGACTGCAGTTCACCAGGCTCCTCTCTCCATGGGACTTTTCAGGCAAGAATACAGGAGTGGGTTGTTGCCGTTTCCTTCTCCAGGGGATCGTCCCCACCCTAGATGGACCGCTCATCTCTTGCATTGACAGGCGGATTCTTTACCACTAGCGCCACCAGGTGGACAGCTTGAAGAAGATTAATTTGTGAAAGCACATTAGCTTTCAAAGGCTATGAAATTTTAAGGCTCTATGATGAGATACTTTGTTCATGTGATATATGTTAGAAATATGACTCAAATGTGACACACAGAATTTGTTCACCTAGTGATTTTTGTCGATTTTACATTTGTCCATGTCCATATTGTCTGATTCCATGGTTTTATGTTCCCAGATATTCTTCTAATATATGCAAAAATATGCATTGCTAATCTAAACAAGGACATGAAGAGTCAGGATATGCAATAACTTTATTGATTTTGAAGGTGTTGCTCTGTAATGTATTTTACAATTTAAAAGCACCTTGCCACCACATGCTAAGCCAGCTGCCCTACGCCAATAAAGATCAAGTTAAGAAAATTGAACAGAATTATTAAACTGCTGAAATATACAAGGGCAATATTACTACGCTGTCTTTGTGCTGGCATTAAGTGAACTGTAGCTGTTTTCAATGTCTAGAACTGTTTGGCTTTCAGTCATTGTGAACCATCCCAAATGATTAAGCATTTCTTTTGCTAATTGGGCAATATCGGAGAGGGGAACTTTAGTTTTTTCCTTCCCTTTTTCTACTTTTTAAAGTCAGTACCTCTTCTTAGGATCCTTTTTTTTGGTAACCCTCTTCCTCTTGTAACCTTGCCACCTAAGAGTGACTTGAGTCTTTCTCTGTCCTTTCATTTACCCTTGGCATTTTGTTATCATAAGACTTGCTGTGTTTATGGAATTATTTAACTGCCACTCTTTATCACTAGAACGTTAGGTCCTTGAGGGTAGGCAATGTATCTTTTTCAGTTTTATTTATTTATAACAAATTCAGTGTATTGCTCAGTGAAAGTCATTGTGAGATTTGGGGCATGGAGAGAGCAGATTATCATTTGAGGGACCCTACAAAGTCTGAGCAAAACACAGTGAATCATCTGCTTGTCAACACTGACACACAAATGATGCAGTGATTATTAAAATAGAATAAATGCAGGTTAATTATTTTTCCAAGTTGATGCTTATCTTTTGAAGAAGATAGTTATATTTTATGTCATATTGCTTTTGTGTCAATATTAATAAAAACACAAAGTTTTGGTTTTTTTAACACATAGGAAGTTCCCACAATACTGTGATTTAGCCACTTACTAACTGTGCAATCTGGAGACAGTAAATTAATCTCTTAGACGGTAGGATGATGATGATAATCTTCAGACCAATTTGCAAATAAAAATAAGTAGCAATAAATAAATATTTATGCTGTTATAATTAGAGCTTGGGCAATATTTCTTATATAAATAATTTAACTTAATCTTCACAACAAGTTCATGAATTTGGTATTATTCACATTTTAAAGGTATATAAACTGAAATATATAACAGTTAGGTGGCTTTCCCAGATATAAATAGCAAGTGGCAATCAGGATGAGACCTTGCTGTGTGACTTCACAATCATTAGCTCTGACCTACATGTCAAGTAAGTAAACTACACTGTAGATTATTAATAAATGGTGACCAATAGTATGGGCTTCCCAGGTAAAGAATCCTCCTGCCAATACAGGAGTCACAGGTTCGATCCCTGGGATGGGAAGATCCCGTGGAGGAGGAAACGGCACTCGACTCCCGTATTCTTGCCTGGGAAATTCCATGGACAGAGGAGCCTCACAAGCTACAGCAGTCCATGGGGTTGCAAAAAGGCAGACACGACTGAGGGCATACACACAGACACACACACAATATTATTTCTATACACCTATAGCTGCTGAAAAGAAGTAGACAATATTTTCACTGGCTTTACCTTTAGCCATAAACCATTACTTACAGGTTTTAAGTAAAAATCCACTATCTCCTATGAACTGCCTTCATCAACTGGTGAGATGCATGGGTAAAGAGTGATATCATTCTAAAGATATTGGAGTGAAGTCAGAGGTTACAGAGTTTTTGACTGATTCTACCAAAAATTCCTGAATTCTTATCCAGTCCACTGACTCAAGGCAGAAAATGCATTGTATTGAAGTTAGTCATCCATCAATGTGGGAATATTCATGTTTGAATGTTCTGAGGCACAAAATCCTTTGTCCTTCTTTTCAACCTCATTTTACATGCTTGAACATAAGCCATTTTTGTTGACAGAATTCAGAGCTCTTATGGCAACTGCCTAATTATTCAAGGTAGATGAACTTGACATTGATCAATATCCAATGAGTTATTAAAAACTGAGCAATGATTAGTGACAGAAAGGGCAAATATAATTTACACTTAAGATATCTGAATTATAAATGTAACTGCAGTGACTTGGCATAATTCCTTAAGTTCTTAGGAGGAGTGTTAAAGGATATGTTAAAGATTAGCCTATAAAGGTTTACAAGCATGTGAGCAAGAGATATTCAAGAAGTTTGCATTTTTTGCACTTAACCCAAACTCTCAAATCAATTATGAAATGGAAGTAGATGCTACTTTCAAATAAGTAGCATCGTAGCTTGTCATTTTTCACTGATCAAGTTCAACTCTTGCAGTATGGACAAACACATGACCTAAAAGAGAGGAGATACCAGTTTAATTTTGTGATCTAGCCATATGTATGTGACTTTGGACAAGTTAATTCTTTTGTAGATACTAGTCCCTTCTCGGAGAAGGCAATGGCACCCCACTCCAGTACTCTTGCCTGGAAAATCCCATGGACGGAGGAGCCTGGTAGGCTGCAGTCCATGGGGTCGCTAAGAGTCGGACACGACTGAGCGACTTCACTTTCACTTTTCACTCTCATGCATTGGAGAAGGACATGGCACCCCACTCCAGTGTTCTTGCCTGGAGAATCCCAGGGACGGGGGAGCCTGGTGGGCTGCCATCTATGGGGTCGTACAGAGTCGGACACGACTGAAGCGACTTAGCAGCAGCAGCAGCAGCAGTCCCTTCTGAGAAGTGAAGTTATTTTCTGGATGTTCAAGATCTTTTTATTCTGTAGCAAATTTTGCAAATCTCTCGAGTCTTGTAGGAAGGCTGGAAGCAAACTTGCATCTCTTGTTTCCAGACAAATACATATTATGATGTCCAGGGTAGAATTGGGCTCAGTGTTAAGTGTTCCCTCTTAATGAGGAACACTTTTGAAAACTTAGGGACACTTTGCAGATAAAAATTGTTTAGTCAAGCATATTGTACATAATGGGGGATTCCCTTTATCACAGGAAAGACATGATGAACGCAAATTGAACTCAATGAATGAATAGTGATTGAAGACAGTTAACTACATCACATTCTCGCTCAGACTGGATACTCCCAAAACACTGAAAGAGAGAATTAAAATGGAAAGACAGAAACCATCTCTCTTTGAAAGAGAGAAGCAATCTATTGAGAGAGAGAAACAACTGGATTGCTCCCTATTTCACACCGACCACGTGACGTCAGTTTTTTTACTCCACTTTATGAATAAGGAACCCAATTGTCAGAGATTCAGTTATATTTCTGTGGTTTGTAACTCTTGAGACAAAAACTCAATCTTCTGAAACCAATTCCAGTACTTTTTCTAAAGTACTATACTGTATTTTTCTTCCTACTATTTCTATTATTGTTTAAATATTTAGAGTGCTTCCTGGCATATTCTAGCCATTTCATAATTAACATAGTTATTAGTTCACTGAAGTACACTAATAAGTAAAGTCATTCCTTACAGTTCCTTTATAATTTAAAGAGAATCTTAAAAAAAAAAATTCCCACATCTAATTCTGATATTCATGGAGAAGATATTAAGTAAATGAAAGAAAATGATAAAAAGTGACTTGAACTTTGAGGACTAAAGGACAAAATATGGTTGCTCTGTCTACAAACATGAAACCTGAAGCTCGTACAATACCAGTTTGTAACCTCACTCTTTGGCAGATGGTAACGTTAGCCACAATCTTTTAAGCTATCTATGCTTGGTTGAACTAAACTTCTCAAGATCGCCTTCTCACTTCCTGAATTGTTTATTAAAAAGGTGAAGTGAAGTTTTTTGAGTAGGATGAACTACAGCTTAAATCCTTGTCTTGACCCTTCAGATATAATTAAATATCAAAAATATTTGCATACTGGCTCCAATACATATTTACTTGATGTCTTGGAGGTATTGTTTAACCTCTTATCTGTAAGAGGAATAATATCTATATCAAAACAGGTATTGGGTACATTTAGTAAAGTCTTTGGATATACTATATAAAATTTTTAATTTCATTGAGGATCAGCTCTCTCATCCATAAAATAAGAGTGATTGCTATATAATGTACAATTGTAAAGGTTTAAAGTGATAATATAGGACCCCTACCATATAAGAGGCATCCAATTATGATATTATCATATTCTTGTCATTCCCCAAACAGGGTTATGTATGGAAAAAACGGTAAACAAACACCTGTAGTAATTGAGCACTTGCTCAGATGATGGCCTGATCAACAAACTTAGACTCTCTGTGGGGTATAGTCAGGATCAGTTCAGTTAGTTCAATCACTCAGTTGTGTCTGACTCTTTGCGACCCCATGGACTGCAACACTCCAGGATTTCCTGTCCATCACCAACTCCCGGAGCTTACTCAAACCCATGTCCACTGAGTCGGTGATGCCATCCAATCATCTCATCCTCTGTCATCCCCTTCTCCTCCCGCCTTCAATCATTCCCAGCATCAGGGTCTTTTCAAATAAGTCAGCTCTTCGCATCAGGTGGCCAAAGTATTGGAATTTCAGCTTTAGCATCAATCCTTCCAATGAATATTCAGGATTGATTTCCTTTAGGATGGACTGGTTGGATCTCCTTGCTGTCCACGGGACTCTCAAGAGTCTTCTCCAACACCACAATTCAAAAGCATCAATTCTTCACCACTCACCTTTCTTTATACTCCAACTCCCACATCCACACCTGACTACTGGAAAAACCATAGCTTTGACTAGATGGACCTTTGTTGGCAAACTAATGTCTCTGGTTATTAATATGCTGTCTAGGTTGGTCATAGCTTTTAATCCAAGGAGCAAGCATCTTTTAATTTCATGGCTGAAGTCACCAGTCGCAGTGATTTTGGAGCCCCCCCAAAAATAAAGTCTGTCACTATTTCTATTGTTTCCCCATCTATTTGCCATGAAGTGATAGATTACTTTTTAAAAGCTAAACAAATAATTATCATTACAGTTCTGGTTAAAAATAAGCAGTGGTCTAATTTTCTAAATCATATCTTTTCTCTCTTCCTTTTCCTACATTGTCTCATTTTAGATTCGAGATTCTTCCAATATAGTCCTGAGCTATTTATACTCTCTTGAATTTGGGCAATGTAGTTGCCAACTATGTGTAAATTTAATAAAAAGAGCAATTAGATTTCTTTAGATTTGGGAGAGCCCTTCCATTTTATCTGCATGTATATTTATTAAGTAAAGTTTTATTTCATTATGTTTTTAACTTTTGTTTCTGTTACAATTATTCTTGTTTTCATTTGAGAAGAAAACAAGAAATCTTATGTTGACTCTTCACTTTCAGTTTTTTCATTGTTCTTTATTTTCATACTCTTAATCATTTTATGAGTTTATTATAAGTATTAAATCTGTCCTTCACATTCTGATTTAATTTTCAACCCAATTACCTTTGGTATTTACTAACTTTAATGCAGATTTTCATTTTTATATTTGAGTTTGACTTTTAAAAATTTCCCATTCATCCTTTTAATCTCTTCATATCCCCTTTCACCTCCACCTGCTGACTTTTTAAAATCCAGCTTTTTATTTGCATATGAATTTCTGTATGTTATAGTTGTAATAAATAACTTTCAATGATTTGTTTTCCATCTTAACCTGTAGGCTATTTGCTTTCTCTTTATTTACACCTTTCACTAGTCACATATAACTCAAGAGCAAGCAAATACAGTCCCAAGTAGATGTCCCTGTAGACCTAGGTTTGACAAAACATGAACTTTGTTAAGTTGCCCTTGACCCCATGTTTGTGTGATCATATCCCATTCTCAAGTATAATGATGAATGATAAGTTAAGACATAGGGCTTCTAGCCGTAAGTTTAATGTATTCTATTCAGAAGAGCTTTAAGTAGTCAAATAGTGTGAGTTAAAAGACATACTTAACAATAACCTCTAGTGTTAACAGTAAGCATCTAGTATGCCTCTAACATTAACTGTCAATCTGAGATTTGTCTACTAAGTTGAGGGCAGAGATGTGGAAAAGATTGAACAATGAATTATCTCTTGAATAGTAGTTCTGGAAGATAACTCTTCTATCAATATATAACAGTAAATACTTAGGCTTTCATTGCTACCTTTGTTGCCCTTTCAATTATAAATGTCTTCCTTTGTGATTATTACTAAGTGGATCGCCCTTCAAAAATAATGTAAATAGGGTTGACAAGATTTATGCAAAGTTGTTTTCCCTCAAGTAGAACACTCTACCATATGTCTCAGGGATAACAGCTCTTGAAATGTACATAAGTTAATTGACTATGGGCTTTGTCCTCATGGCTAAGTTGCAGACACACAGTTTTCAATTTTGCCTGAAAGTTAAAGTCACTCAGTTGTGTCCGACTCTTTGCAACCCCATGGTCTATAGAGTCCATGGAATTCTCCAGGCCAGAATACTGGAGTGGGTAGCCTTTCACTTCTCCAGGGGATCTTCCCAACACAGGAATCGAACCCCGGACTCCTGCATTGTAGACTGATTCTTTACCAGCTGAGCCACAAGGGAAGTCCAGTTTTGCCTAAACTCACATAATTAGTCCACCTAAAATGATAGTGTCTATTTACTTAAGGGAGATGCTTGTCAAAAATCCCTTGATACTAAATCTACATTTATATCCTATAGTTAAAATCTCTTAAGATCTCTTATGCAAGAAAAAGGAAGCAATATGTTTTTTTCTAAAATTCTCCTAAAGGTAGATTTCAATTATCTTTACTATCTAAGTCTTATCACAAAATATTCATCCTTTTGTCAATTAGAACTTAGTTACAATCTTGAGAAATGGCTACTTTTCATAACTACTTTTAAAATCTAGGAAATCTCTGAATTATAAGCAGGGTGATGTAGCAGAAAGAATTCAGATTTTAGAATCACTCAGATTATGTTAAGATAGGTTCAAATAAGACTTCTGCTATTTATTTATTTTTTGAGTTTTTTGAACTTCTGCTATTTATTAGCTCTGAAGTCTTGGTCAAACCATTGAACATTTCTGGGACTTAGTAACTTTGCATTGTAGAAAAAGAAGAAGGAGGAAGGAGGAGAAAGAAGATGAGAAAGAGGAGGAGGGAGGAGATAGGAGGGAAAGAGAAATAATTCAAATTTCAGGATAGTGGTTATTGGAAATTTTATGTGAAAAGAGACTGGCACACGGAGTAGTTTCTTATTTTAATAAAAAGCAGCACAGAGAAAACACATCTGTATGATTCTTAAGGCAACACAGTAGAGCAGTTCAAACCACTTGAATCAGAATCCCACTTTCCCATGTAATAGTGTGACTTTGGCAAGACACTGAAACTTTCTCCCTCTTTTATAGAAATGAGGAGAGTCACAATAACTATCTTGTTGCATCAGGAAGCTGGAAACACAAAGTAGGTCTTCCTTAAATCTTTACTAATTTTTCCTGACAGTGAGAAATTCCTTTCTATACTAGGCAGAGATAAAAAGTATCACTCAGATCATTGATTTCTTATCTTAGGAAACTAATATTTGTCACTTAGGTGGTGTTTTCCAAAATTGCAAATCACTAGCAGAAAAGTTTTAAAACATAGACTTCAGTATGAGCTCATTTTAGGATTTTTTTTTCTAGGTTCTGTCTTATGAACTGTATGACATTTTGAACAAGTTGCTTAACCTTAGACGCAGTCTCCTTGTTTCCCAAAATGGTCTCAATGACAGTACTCACTTCACAGAACTGCTTTTGAGGATGAAGGAATGCAATGGAGTTAAGCCTGGTATGGGCAGTGCTGCGCTACAGAACACTCATGAAATGAGACTAACAGCAATACAAAGGATGAGATTAACAGGGGAAAAATGTCAGAGATTATTATTCCTATTTTATTTTCCTAACAGTAAAACTATACGTTATCCCTAATTTTCCCTTCATTTTCTACCCTGGGGTCCAGTGAACTGATTTGCTTAAAATCAAATGAGTGGTGGATTATAGTAGAAATGGAACACCTCTTTGTCACACTTTGACTCTCTATGCAACCTCTTAGTTTTAGTAAAAAATAAGTATAACTGCCGTATAAAGTAGTTTTGAGGACTAAAGTAATTGCATTTTCCAAAGCTGCATAAAATAGCTGGAAAAAGACCAGCAGTGTATCATTGTTAAAGTCGTTCTAATGATATTTTGAGATACAATTAGCCTTCATTGACAATTTTATAAGACACCAGACATGACATTTATCCTTTTATATTCTTAACAGTGATAAAAATAGACAAGTCTTCTCTTGTTTCTGATGTTTCTCTATCATAATGAGGAAGAAACTGAGGCTCAGAGAGTTTAAGAAACTTGCCTTAGCAAAGTCAGATCTACCTGACTCAGAACTCCAGAATGTCTCCACTATTTTATCCTCATGAAAGATTAAAAATAAGTAAATTCAGTTAGCCTCCTTTCCAGGTCTAGCAAAAAAATCACTTTGAAATGGTTCCTGAGTGTTTCTCCCCCCGCCCCCTCCCCCATTAAGGATTCTAAGGGATATAATGGTTTGAAACCCCTTTGTCACTTAACATTTCAAATACACTAACAGATGGCTTCTCCCAACTCTAGGCAGATGATGGTTCAGAAATAAGTGGTATTGGGAGATTTCTTGGGAACGCTCAGGGACAGGAAAGACAGCTGTCACGGAATATCTTAATTACAGCATTTACAAAGTTCTAATTAATGTAATGGTACTTTTATGATTATATTAATGTTATGACCATCAGGGCGTTTGTTGCTGAACTCATTTGGCTAGATAATTTGGAACTCATTACATATTTTAAGGCTAACAACTGTTATATGAGCTTGAGGATCTTTTGCTTGCCAATAGAAAGAAAAAAAAAATTACTTTATAGCTAACTATATAACTGAAACATGTATTTTTTAAAAAGTGTTTTGCTTAAAATATTTGAAAAGGATAGACATTTATATATTACACAATTAAAAAAAAAAACAAACCATGATAGAATATATTGGAGAAAGAATAGTGCCTTTAGAGGCTAGATGCTTGTGCCATATACTGGCTGTGTGACACTGGGCAAGTCACTTCATTTCCTGGGTTTGTTTCTTTTACAATGAATTGGGGATGATACCAAAATTATCTACTTTTATTGGTTGTTATAAGAATAATTTATAATGTTTAATTTGTAGGGATTTTTCATAAAAGGAGTTGTAAATTCTATCTGAATCTCTCAGTGGAAGCTAGATGAAACTAAAATGAATATTTTGAATTCCAAATGTCTCTTCTATTCACACAAATACATTATGGCTTTTTTAAAAAAATTGTTGCTTTTTTGGTTGTTATTTGTGACACATATATTAGGTGAATAAGAGTCTTAAATTACAGTTGAATTTGAAACCTGCCTCTGTACGCAATGTGATCCAGGACAGGCAGATTTCCTATCCTCTCTGAATGATAATTCCTTTTAAGAAAAGTGGTTTGCCTAACTGCCAGACATAGGGCACTTTTGTGAAAACAAAATGAGTTAAGCAGGTGATAAAGCATCTACACATAGATACATTCTCTCTTTCAGATACATATTATTTTAACAGATGTTGTTTAGTTGCTAAGTCTTATTTGATTATTTTGTGATTCCATGGACTACAGCCCACCAAGCTCCTGTGTCCATGGCATTTCCCAGGCAAGAATACTCGAATGGGTTGCCATTCCCTTCTCCAGGGGAACTTCCTGACCTGGGGGTTGCACCTGGACCTGCCTTGCAGACAGATTCTTTATTGTTCAGTCACCAGGGAAACCCTGGGCTAAGAAAATCCTGACTGATTTAGGAAACTAAATACTGTGGCTTCCATCATGAAGCTCAAGAGCTTTTGGAAGGTGGCAGGCGATGAAGTTAGAGATGATTCTTCTAAGACTTTGAATCTCTTCCTAATGAAATAAATAAAGGATTTGTAGCTGGGAAGTTTTGGATATTGTTTGATTGCTGTTTTTAGGAAAGTCTGTCTGCTGTTGAAAATAGGTGTGAATGAGGAGATCAAGACCAGTTAAGAATACAGAACTTCCTCAGGTTAAGATGGAATCATATCCTAATAAATTCAACAAAAGTTGTAAACATAGTAAGTTTAAAAATTTTTTTAACACACCTAACCTGCCAAACACGATAGCTTACCCTGGCCTACCTTAAACATACTCAGAACACAGTATGGGCAAAATTATCTAATACAAAGACTATGTATGTCATAACAAAGGGTTGACTATGTTGTATAATCTATTGACTACTGTACTGGATGTGAAAAATAACATTGTTATATGGGTACAGAGTGGTTGTAAATGTGTCAGATGTTTCTTGGCATGATAGTGTGACTGGGAGCTCTGGCTGCTATCGCTGCCCACCATCATGGGAGAGTTCTGTACTGCACATTGGTAGCCTGGAGAAAGATCCAAACTCAAATCCTGTGAAGCACGGTTTCTATTGAAAGTGCACTGCTTTTACACTATCATAAAGTCAAAAATTATGCCGAATTTTATTGATGACTATATATTGAAGAGTCCAGAGTAGAGATTGTGTTGGCAGATTTAAGTTATAGACAGAGGGAAGGAATAGGAAAGAATTGATGAAATAAGGAATGTAGTCGATAGGATGGGGTTACTGATAAGATGGAAAATAATACAAAAGAATCAGTATAAAGTGCCTTCTAAGGGACAAGGTGTCATTTTACAAAGAGAGCAAATAGTAGTGCTTTAAATAGAAGGACGTTGTATGTGCAAAAGGACCCATTTGAAGGGACACTTGTAAATAAGAGTAACTTGGATCACTATTGATCAGCTCAGCCACATGTTCCAGTCAGGTACCATCATGCAAAATGGGTTATGTTTTATTCATCTGGAATTTTTCCATTGAACCATTTGCCTGTATTGATGGGTATGGGGCTTCCCCTGGTGGGTCAGATGGTAAAGAACCTGCCTGCAATTCAGGAGACCTGGCTTTGATCCCTGGAGGGGGATCCTCTGGAGAAGGGAATGGCAACCCACTCCAGTATTCTTGCCTGGAGAATCCCACTGACAGAGGAGCCTGGTGGGCTGTACAGTCCATGGGGTCACAGTCAGACACGACTGAGCGACTAATACTAGAGTATTGATGAGTTATAATCAATCATCATAATGCTGCATGAGTGTTTCTCCCCCCTTTCCGTGCCTGACTCATCTCCACACTTGGGCCAGTGGCTGAGTCACTCCGTGTTTTTGTTGGCCCCCTCCTGCTCTGTGGTAAGAGCATTCACTGAGCTCCAGAAATACTGTTTCCTTTTCATGTCCATTCAACATCATACCTCTTTGACAAGATTGACCTCTCTAAGTCCTGAACACTCCTCTATAAATTGCTTCTTCATAAAATTGTCTCCAAAGGGACCCTTTTAAGTGAAATTCAGTTTGAAGCTAAGTCTCAAATAACAATTGGTACATATTGAAGTCCCTCTATTTGGTATCATGCTAAAGACTCTCATACGGTACGTCTCAATCTTTACATTATCACTGAGAATGCGAAAAGTTCACTCCATGTTTACTGATGCAGAAACATAAGCTCAAACAAATCTTTTCCAATGTTCAATAGATAGGAATCAGATAAGACATATTACCACCCAGAGTACCAGTTCTCTCTATGTAGTGTGTATATCTTTTTATAGAATCACCCTATACATTTCATAATGTGATATTATAGCTGGTATTGTTTTTTAATTGTGATTGTTCACTGCTAGTATACAGAAATATAATTGTCATATATTGTTCTTATATTTTGCAACTGTGTAAAATCTTTTAGAAGGTTTTCCTGTAAATTTCATAGGATTATACACACAGGGATTATGCCATCTTTCTTTACAATCTGGACAGTATTTGTATTTATTCCCTTGCCTATTAGCAGTGGCTAACCTTTAGTACAAATTTGAATAAACAGAAGTGGTGAGGACAAGCATCATTGATTTGGGAGAGAAGGTGACTCAGTCTTTGGCTGTGGGGATTTTTTTTTTTTTTTTTAATAAATTCCTTTTAGGAAGTTAAGGAAGCCCCATTGTATTCATAATGAGGTGTTGTTAGGAGTAGAGGACGGATTTTGCAAACATATTTTCTGCATCTATTGAGATGACCATATTGTTTCTCCTCGTACTTCTATCAGGTTTCTTCCCATGTATTTCAAAGCTGTGTTATCAGTTGTCTAATCTAGCCCATTCTCATATATATATAATTTGGCTAGTATTAGCCAAATTCATCAATAAGTAAAAGAATAATGCTGAATTATTATGATAAAGTTTGTTTTTTTCCCCAGGAATACAAGAGTAGTTTAATAGTGGAAAGTAAGTCAATGTAATTTACCATATTATCAGAATAAAGGAGAAAAGGTTTTGAATACTGTACCTCAATAACTACAGGGAAAGCAGTTGCTAAAATTTAACTCATGTTCATAATAGAAATTATTAAGAAAATACAAGTAGACAACTTTTTAAATTTGTATATCTATAGAAAAAATTCTAACAGTAAATGTTATATTTAATTATAAAATACTGAGATTTTCTCCCTTGGATCAATAATAAGATGTGGAAGCCCACTATTGCCATTTCTATTCAATAGGATACAGGATAGCCTATCCAGAACTAAGATTAAAAAGTAACTAAAAGGCAAAATGATTATAAAGGGAGAAGTAGGTAAAACTCCTGTCATTCAAAAATGCTACTATTATATATGTGGAAAACACAATATAGTTTATAGACATCCAAGTGATTTAGAAAAATCTCCATCAGCAAGTCTTTTATAAATATCCTTCAATTTTTATATGCAATGAACAATTAGAAAATAAAATGTAAGATACAAGTTTTAATAATGAAAAATATCAAATGTATACTAATAAAGCTAATTAATAATATGCAAACTAGTTTCATAGATTACTACATATAATTGAAAGAAAATAGAGAAGGCATAAAAGGAATAGTTGAGAGAAGGCCTAAAAGAAAAGAAGGAACAATTCCATGTTGATAGATTGGCATATTATACCATAAAAATGCTAGTCTGCCCAAATTTATTTATGTGCTTGATGAAATCTTAGCTAAAATCCTAGCAAGAGTGAGTGAGTGAGTGTGTGTGTGTGTGTAGGTAAACAGAGAATTCTAACATGTAAATGAAAATGCAGAAGGCTGTAAAAAACTCCATGTAGACTTGGAATATGAACAAATTTGGATGACTTTTATTTTCAGTTATCAAGACTTTAAAAAGTACAATTGATTTAAATTGTATAGGATTGGCACAAAGCAAGAAAAAATAGCAAAGAAAAGAAAGTTCAAAAAGAGACATATAGAAACATTTGATATATGACAAAGGTAAACTGGAAAAGAGATGGAGGGGGAGTAGCCTTTTCAATAAGTGAAGTGTCCATTTGGATACCCACATGAAAAGAGATGAAACTGGATTCATGTCATGCCGTATGCAAAGATATATCTAAGTGGATTGAAAGAATATCTTCAGTAGCTTGGGACAGCCAGATAAATCTCAAACAGGACACACAATGAACCATACAGGAAAGACTGATAAATTGAACTACATTAGAATTAAGAACTTCTTTTTATCAAAATATTCCATTAAGAAAATAAAAGAAAAATCATTAGGATACGGCCTTTGGAATGTTTAATTTCTATTCAAAATTACAAAGAACTTATGCAAATTAATAAGAAAAGACTGTTGTATTAGTTTTCTTTCATGGCCATAACAACTTGCCACAGACGTAAGGGTTTAAAACAATAGTATTGTATTATGCTGCAGTTCTGCAAGGAGGAAATCTGTTACAGGTCTCAGTGGGCTGAAACCAAAGGGTTAGCAGGGTTGCATTCCTTTCTGCAGGCCTCAGGGACAAATCTATTTCCTTGCCCATTCAGTTGTTGGAATTCAGTTCTATGAAGTTGTAGGGCTAAGATCTCCTCATCATTGCTGTCAACTGGAGACCGCCCTCAGCTCCTAGAGACAGCTCTCAGAATCAGCAACAAAGTGTCAACTCATTCTCACACTGTCGCCACTCTGACTTATCTTCCTCTACTTACACTTTTTAGATTTCATATGAGATCTCATATGAAATCTTAGGGCTTCCCAGGTGTCTCGGTGGTAAGGACTCTGCCTGCCAATGCAGGAGACGCGAGTTCGATCTCCGGGTTGGGAAGATCCCCTGGAGAAGGGAATGGCAACCCACTCTAGTATTCTTGCCTGGAGAATCCCATGGACAGAGGAGCCTGGTGGGCTGCAGTCTATGGGGCTGCAAAGAGTCAGACATGGCTGAGACTGAACGACAATACAATGAGATCTTAACCGGACCCACATAAATAATTCAGGATACCTTTCCCATCTCAAGGTCCTTAAGCTTAAGCACATCTATTTTTTTTCTATGTAAGGTAACATATTTACAAGTTCTGACATCAAGATGTGGTTATTTTGGAGTCCCTTTTTCTGCCTATCACAAAAGTCAACACAGTTAGAAAAATGAGACAGTGATTCGAACAGGAGCCTTACAAATGAGGATATCCCAATAGTTACTTAATGTGTGAAAAATGAATCATTCTCTTTAGTGATAAGGAAAATGAAAATTAAAATAAGAAATCAATGCTGCTCTACACCCATCAGAATGACTAATATTAAAAAGACCAAAAACATCATGTTGCTGAGAATACAACCAAAACTCTGATCCAGTGTTTGTGAGTCTGTATGATTGTAGGACCATTTTGGGACACTACTGTCTGTATTCACTTAAGTTGAAGATGTCTATCCAAGAGTCCACCAATTCACATTCTAGATATATTTTCAAAAGTTCACAAAATATGTACAATATTTTCATGACAGTATTATTTGTAAAAAACCAAATCTGGAAATAACACATTTCTACTAATAGAACTCATAAATAAAATATTGGTGTAGTCTTACAGTGGAGTAATATGTAGTAATGAAAATGAATACACTGCTTCATTTTACAAAAGGAATGCACCACATAATATTGAGTATAAGACAGCAGAAGTAGAAGAGTATATATATATATATAAATAATATAATTCCATAGTTTCATTTTTATATGTTTAAATAACAGCACAATTTACCTATGGTGTTAGGTATTAGAATAGTGATTACCATCCAGAAGGAGAATAGGATATTCTTGAGGTATTTTTAGTATTTTATCTGTGATGTGTATAAAGTTTACATGGATATATGCTCATATTGTGAAAATTCATCAAACTCTACCTTTATGATTTATTTTCCTTTTCTGTATCAATTATATTCTTAAAGGTTTGAAGGGCCTACAATACCTGGGAAATGGGCGGAGAGAAGCATAGACTAGAGCTATTTCTCTTAAGCTTTAGTAATATTCATACCCATTTAAATTAAAAATACATCTGGTAAATAAATCCTTCATGTTCTGTGTGTCCGGAGCAAACAGCTTTAGATTCAATGATTCTAATATTTTGCAAAACAAGGAGACAAAAACAGAACTGAGTAGAGAAGCAGGAGCCTGTGCATTGGGGCTTGAGGGATGGGGGAGATGAGGATCAGAATAATTGATCCAAGAGGACATGGGCAGTTTTCTTGTGCCCTGATCTAACTCCAGTACTTGCATTTTTAGTGTGTGGCAAGTACAAATGAATGGCTCGACTGTATTTATATTGCTAGAGATAAAATAAAATACAGATAAAATAAAATAGAGATATATTGCTGTAGTCCATGAGGTCGCAAAGAGTCAGACATGACTGAACAGCAACAACAAAGAGATAAAATGTACCTTTTAGATTGGGATCTAGTGTCCGGAATGCTTTTGTGCCTTTTATGGGAGTTCCAGGCTGGTGAGAATCAGTTATGGGTACAAAATAAGGCTAACTGATAATAACTCATCTGTTTGTTTAAACACAGAAGAGTAGGTTTGGAAAAGTATGAGCTAATTCCTGGTTTTACACTTGTGTAATACTATATAAAGATGGGGAAACAGTGGAAACAGTGTCAGTCTTTATTTTTGGGGGCTCCAAAATCACTGCAGATGGTGATTGCAGCCATGAAATTAAAAGACGCTTACTCCTTGGAAGAAAAGTTATGACCAACCTAGATAACATATTCAAAAGCAGAGACATTACTTTGCTGACTAAGGTCCGTCTAGTCAAGGCTATGGTTTTTCCAGTAGTCATGTATGGATGTGAGAGTTGGACTGTGAAGAAAGCTGAGTGCCGAAGAATTGATGCTTTTGAACTGTGGTGTTGGAGAAGACTCTTGAGAGTCCCTTGAATTGCAAGGAGATTGAACCAATCTACTCTGAAGGAGATTTCTTTGGAAGGAATGATGCTAAAGCTGAAACTCCAGTACTTTGGCCACCTCATGCGAAGAGATGACTCATTGGAAAAGACTCTGATGCTGGGAGGGATTGGGGGCAGGAGGAGAAGGGGACAACAGAGGATGAGATGGCTGGATGGCATCACTGACTCGATGGACGTGAGTCTGAGTGAACTCCGGGAGTTGGTGATGGACAGGGAGGCCTGGCGTGGTGTGATTCATGGGGTCGCGAAGAGTCGGACACGACTGAGCGACTGAACTGAACTGAATACTATATAAAAACAACAACTAGAGTTTAGATGTAGACAATTAGGATCAGTCCTCCCATATACTGTTGTACTTAACAATAGCCCTTTAAATGCATATAATTATCTTTATTTATCATTTATAAAGATACATTTCTCAAGCATTATCTTTTTTTTTTTTCAGAAGCCTCTTCTCCTGAAATAAAATTGGTGACTCTTTTTAATGGTTCCTCTCCTTTCAACCTCCACACCATTTTACTCCAGTATCGGAGAGCTTATGACCTTTACTGCAAATTCAATTCAGTTATCTGTCTTTAAAGTAGGAACTGTGTTGGGAAGGAATTCTATGTAGCTCATTTCCCACAGTCTTACCCAGGTGACTAACATGTAGGAAGTTCTCAATAAATATTTGCTGAAAAAGTGAAAAAGATATAGACACAAAAAGTGAGAGAGGCCAACGTCATAGAGGGCAAAAATCATCCATATCAAATGAGAACCCATTTCTTCCTAATTCCAAGCTTTCCTATGTTGTGCTGTGCTAAGTTGTGTCAGTCATGTCCCCATGGACTGCAGCCCACCAGGTTTCTCTGTCCATGGGATTCTCCAGGCAAGGATACTAGAGTGGGTTGCCATGCCCTCCTCCAGGGGATCTTCCCAACCCAGGGATCAAACCCAGATTCTTTACCATCTATGATCACACCAAATGGACATCAAACCTCAAAGCATGTGTCGATTTCTGATACTGACAATGAAAACTGCTTCTGTCCCTGATACTTTTTCCTCACATCCACATTTGGATTTGCATGGGGCTTTCAGGTGCCAGCTAAGGTTCCTGCTGCCCAGGAAATAATGCACATGGGTAAATGCCAGTTTCATATAATTTAGAAGAAAGAACTGCTTTTGAGGTGATTTACATAAAAATAAAATTTGTGCTTGTCTCTACTGAATAGGCTCTGGTCAGCAAAGCACAAATCAATCTGTTTGCTCCTAAATTTAAATTTCCATAAGTCATTACATAGTTGATAATCATATTGATGTAAGTGAATTGAATTTGCAGAGATTATTCCGGGTGAGAAGGGACTTTCAAGCTATTTAAACGGCTGCTATTCAGTAGATAAGACCTCTCAAGTCTGACCTCTGTTTTACATTAAATTTGTGGCTTAATTTTCATTTCTATCTGAGTTCTCAATTTCTCAGACGAAGAGGTCCCATAAGCTTTCACACCTGCCACTTTCATATTGGCAGATGCAGAGAGAGGAGTAAAGGAGGATGGATGTGCAGGTAGGGTTGATGGAAGGGGGCGTGGTAGCAAATTGGTTAATCAAATGAACTTTGAGGTCATTCATTCCTAGCTTTGAATATGGATTCCCACACATAATAATTATTTGTCTTTGGACAAGTTGCTGAGCCTTTCTAAGCTTCAATTTCCCCCTGTCTATTGTGTAGATAAATTAGAATCTACCTCACATAATTGTAAGAATTAAGTACCTTAACCAGTGTCTGTTAAATGGTAAGTACTCTATGCTAGCCACTACTGTTCTTATATATATGGTTATTAGAAATTTGGATTATTAGTTTTAAAAGAAACACACACACACACAGCTGTAGAACAGGGTAATTCAGGAAAAATCTAGGCAAAATACTGAGCATTAAGTTTCAGCTATTTGCCCTCATAATTATTTACATTTTCCGAGCACCTTACAAACTTTAACACTTTCCTTTAATGTATTTCATTAGATATCTCAAAGCTATCTTTGATTAAAAATAGATCATACTATTCTTCCAGTTGAATATGCCAAATACACTAGGAAACCAAGAATAAGAAGTTAAATAAATTCTGTGACGTAGTTGGTAAACTGGGACCAAAGCTGCTGCTGCTGCTAAGTTGCTTCAGTCGTGTCCGACTCTGTGCGACCCCAAAGACGGCAGCCCACCGGGCTCCCCCATCCCAGGGATTCTCCAGGCAAGAACACTGGAGTGGGTTGCCATTTCCTTCACCAATGCATGAAAGTGAAAAGTGAAAGTGAAATTGCTCAGTCGTGTCTGACTCCTAGCGACCCCATGGACTGCAGCCTACCAGGCTCCTCCGGGATTTTCCAGGCAAGAGTACGAGAGTGGGTTGCCATTGCCTTCTCCGGGAACCAAAGCTAGAGTGTTCTAAATCTCAAGACAAGGCATCTTACTACAAATGAGCTTTGCACTGCTAGCCCTTTGAATAAGTGAATAAAAGTGAAAAGGTCATATTAGACTTAAAATTGTGATTTTAGGGACTGACCAAGAGTGAAACTGGGGAGGAATAATTTTGGGAATGTATCAAATGTGACACAAAAAAGGCAATAATTGATGTAGTTTTCAGGCCCCTATATAATTTCTTATGCAATAATATATAACTCCTTCCTGATTGATACTGCATTTCAGTGCAAAATTTTTGAAGCACTATGTGCCAGACACTTATTACACTAAATACTACAAAGAATTATAAAATAAATGAACTTATTAAGTTCTTTAATTCTGAATATTAGACAAAATTAAAATTAAAAACTCAAAATTAGCAAAAGGAAAGTTTTACATAGCTAAAGCAGGAATTTATGGGGGACCTATTTCAGGAATCAAGAGCTCTCCTTGGATTATGACGTTATGAAATCATTATGGGTACAAGAGTAATATTTATAATTTTACTTGATTGCTTATTCTATAAATGAGATGGATATGCCAGATCCTATCCTATGCTGATCAGTTCTTAAAGTAAATTAAGAATAACCGTATTTCCTAAATATTGCCAGAAAAAAAATAGAAATATCTGTTAGGTACTTAACTGAATGCTGACCCCATTCTAATATTTCAAAATGGAAAGAAAGCTAAAGGTTGGGAAAATGGATTATTTAGGTCTAGAAAATATAATTGTCAGCTAGGTAAGCTGCTCTGCCGTCTATGGGGTCGCACAGAGTCGGACACGACTGAAGCGACTTGGCAGGTAAGCTGCTAGGATTTGGATAAAAGAGACAAAATTGGAACTTTTGAGAGATTTTCCACTCAATGATGAAAACTCCTGCTTACCTGTGAGCATTACTTGCTACTTTGACTGGATAGTGAGAGCCATGAACAGGAATCTATGTACACATGTGTGTGTGACTCTGTGTTTTCCAATTAATATGTCCATTGAAAGTATAATTAATTCCCCTGTAACTCGTATTTGATATCTACCCTGAGATCTCATATTTATAAAAATTTTGTTGGCTTCTAACTTGACAATATTAACAGGGATACCAGGACAACATCTAGCCAAGGATTGAATGCCAAAGTAGGTAATGTAGATTGCAGAATGAATGATAATAATAAATACAACTGAGAAAGAAATGGACAAAGGCATCTAAAAACCATTCTCAACCATCCTGAGGCTCTTTCATACTCTGATAATGCAAGGAGGATGGTTAATTTCAGAGCTGTATTGTAGGTAACCACTTGTGGTTGAGCTGTGTGTATGTATATATTTTCTGTCAACTGCTAAAAAGCAATGGTTAAGAAAGGAATCTCTGAAGTTTGACTGCCTGAATTTGTCTGTGGACTCTGTCTCTGGCTAGCCGAGTGAATTTGGGTAAATTACTTAACGTCTCTGTGCCTCAAATCCTAATCTTTAAAATGAAAATAATGAGAGAAGTACCTGTGAGTTTCTTGAAGATTGAGATAATAAATGTAAAGTACATAATTTAGTTTCTAGGACATATTAAGAACTCAGTAAATATTGCTATAATACCGCTATATTAGTTATTATTTTATATAATAAGCCATTCTTCAACCACAACAGGCTTTACAACTGTGACTCCTACAAGCTGATTCACTTTGCAAGTACTGAGAAGTACTTGCGCCCTTCTAACCTTTCCTCACCCCTCTATCCTCAGGTAAAATGATGAAATTATACATGACAAAAGCCACCATATTTTCAGACTTTTAGTTTCAACAATTTCATTGCTGAAACATATCCCAAGGAATTAATCTGACACATGTAAAAGCTTTTTGATCCAACATGTTAATTGCAGGATTGGCACATTATGCAACCATTAAAATCAAATATTTAAACTCCAACATGTAAAACAAAACAAAAATACTAAAGTGAAGTGCAAAGATGTGTAACAGGAATTATATTTTAAAGGATGAATATGAAATACTTTTTTCACCAGTCAACTATTATTTTTCCAAATTTCTTAGTCATTTCTTTATATGTATATGTTGTATATACACACACAGATACACATGCTTGTGTATGTTTCTGTGGGTATCTATCCAAAAAGAAACTGCAAATGCAGCATCTAAATGAACTTTAAAAGATCTGCACCTAACTTGGGACAAACTGAAGTCTCACAATAGGGGGAGAATATTTAATTCTAAATCTTAAGTGCTGCAAACACTATGTTTCAGGCTCTGATTATATCTTGATTAGCTGTTTTTCTCAGAGTGCATTTCATATTATACTAGGCCTAGAAAATTTTCTGTGATCAGATAAGTTTGACAAATACTGCAAATTCTATTTCCTTATTGGAGATTCACAGCACATATTAGCATAATAAAGGTTTTGCATTTTTCTGCAGTTAAACATGCTGCTGCTGCTGCTAAGTCGTTTCAGTCGTGTCCGACTCTGTGTAACCCCATAGAAGGCAGCCCATCAGGCTCCCCCATCCCTGGGATTCTCTAGGCAAAAACACTGGAGTGGGTTGCCATTTCCTTCTCCAATGCATGAAAGTGAAAAGTCAAAGTGAAGTCGCTCAGTTGTGTCCGACTCTTTGAGACCCCATGGACCACAGCCTACCAGGCTCCTCTGTCCATGGGATTTTCCAGGCAAGAGTACTGGAGTGGAGTGCCATTGCCTTCTCCAGTTAAACATACACAGGCATTTTAACCTTGCTGAAACCTGGGTTTCCCAAATGTATCAGTATTTGACTATGGAAACTTGAAAAATATGTATATATTAGGTATGAACTATGGAATGAGGTGCGTGACATTGTACGGGAGACAGGGATCAAGACCATCCCCATGGAAAAGAAATGCAAAAAAGCAAAATGGCTGTCTGGGGAGGCCTTACAAATAGCTGTGAAAAGAAGAGAGGCGAAAAGCAAAGGAGAAAAGGAAAGATATAAGCACCTGAATGCAGAGTTCCAAAGAATAGCAAGAGGAGATAAGAAAGCCTTCTTCAG
>SJYT01018945.1:74248-108670 GCA_006410635.1 Cephalophus harveyi | reverse complement strand
GTCCAACCTCGATAGCATTTTCAAAAGCAGAGACATTACTTTGCCGACTAAGGTCCGTCTAGTCAAGGCTATGGTTTTTCCTGTGGTCATGTATGGATGTGAGAGTTGGACTGTGAAGAAGGCTGAGTGCTGAAGAATTGATGCTTTTGAACTGTGGTGTTGGAGAAGACTCTTGAGAGTCCCTTGGACTGCAAGGAGGTCCAACCAGTCCATTCTGAAGGAGATCAGCCCTGGGATTTCTTTGGAAGGAATGATGCTAAAGCTGAAACTCCAGTACTTTGGCCATCTCATGCGAGGAGTTGACTCATTGGAAAAGACTCTGATGCTAGGAGGGATTGAGGGCAGGAGGAGAAGGGGACGACCGACGATCAGATGGCTGGATGGCATCAGGGACTCGATGGACGTGAGTCTGAGTGAACTCCGGGAGATGGTGATGGACAGGGAGGCCTGGCGTGCTGCGATTCATGGGGTCGCAAAGAGTCAGACACGACTGAGCGACTGAACTGAACTGAACTGAGGTATGAACATTCTGTACTCTTAACTTCCTCAATTTTACCAAGAATATAGACATTTATCAGAAACATATGTACACACCTAACAGCTAATTTGTATGTCTCAGCACAACTTCTCTTGGTCTTTAAGAAGGTGGAGAGGAGAGAGAAAGGGCAGGCCTGCAGTCGGAGACCTATGGCCTATGACACCACACAAGAAAGGCAGTACTTCCTCAGGTCTGAAAGTGCGTACCTTCCGGGGCTGCACTTTTTAATTCTCTAAATCAGTGTTACCTTTCTTGAAGAGTGTAACCAATTACTTTATGAACTTTAGTGTATGGGAATGTGTACAAACCTCAGACTGTCTTAGTTCATAAATAATCCAGGTAACAGCAAGATCACCTCCTCCTCCAGGGGAATAAAGCAATGTCAGGATCACGTGACTTAAACAACATCTCTACCATTAGCTTTTCATCATTCTAGAGAGCCTGTGGCTTCACACAGGAGAAGTCCCCATTCTGGGGTGACGTAGGAACATGCTGTCCTAATCTATTAAAATAGACTGAAGTGGTTCTTTTCCCCTCCTATTCCAAACCATCCCCCACAATACTAATGTTTTGAAGATGAAGAAACTGAGATACAGAAATGACTTTCCAAATATTATTCAACTGGAAGACAGGACACTAGAACTCTCTCATCTTTCACTAATGTTAATTGAGCCCCAGCTACATACAGAGCACTAGATGAATTCAATAAGACCACTTACATTATGGTGCTCACTATGTAGTGGGGTTCAAAAAAGGAAACAATTAGCTATAACGCAATAGGTTAAGCGCTACAAAAGAAGCAGTTCATGTTTTTTTCAAATTTGTTCAACACATATTCGTTAAATGCCCACTATGCACTTAACCCAGCTGGGTGTTGTCACAGTAAAAGTTAGTAAGATACAGTCTATCCTTGCGGTGCTTATGGTTTAATGGGGAAGGGTGATATAAACTGATCGTTTCAATACACTATGGTAATAATGAAAACAGCTAGTAGTTTTGACTTCTGACTGCTTGTTAAGTACTATTCTAACCACTTTGCATATATTATTTGATCCTCATAACAAAATATTAAGGTCAATACTATTTTTGTCCCTAGAGTGTAGACAGGGTTAGTAGAGCAGGGAGTGATTAAATTGTCCAAAGTTACACAGCTGGAAAGCAGTAAGCTGGAATTTGGATGCAAAAGTTCTGACTCTGAAACTTATATTATATGCCAAATTGCTCTAAGACTTCTTAGACTACTACTCAGGAATAAAAAAGAAGGACTCTGCCAACAACATGGATGGACTTGTAGGGTTATGCTTAGTGAAATAAATCAGACAGAGATGATAAATACTGTATAATATCACATATATCCAGAAAAATAAAACAAACTAGTAAGTATAACAAAAAAGAAAAGACTCACAGAGAGCAGACTAGTGATTACCAGTGGGGGGAGAGACGGGGGGGTGAGGGGAGCTAATGAGGACCAGGGGATTAAGAGTTGCAATGACTATGTATAAATAAGTTATTAATACAAGGGCATATTGGACAGCACAGGGAATATAGCTAATGTTTTATAATAATTATAAATGGAGTATAACCTTTTTTAAAAAAAGACTTTTTGTAAAACTTAAACTCTGACTGATATAGGCCTAAGCTAAGCTAAGTCACTTCAGTCGTGTCCAACTCTGTGTGACCCCATAGATGGCAGCCCACCAGGCTCCCCCGTCCCTGGGATTCTCCAGGCAAGAACACTGGAGTGGGTTAACTCCCATAAAAGCATTCTACAATACTTAGAACTCAGTATTGTCATTTAGGTGTAATGATAAAAATTTTAGTTGCACAGGTCAGCCCCTTCTTACATCTAGTATTTGGATATTCAGCCTAGCCTTTTTCTCAGGTCCTAAATTTATTTCAACAAAGCATCACCACAAAGGCTGCATTAAAATTACCCAGGATGATTGGATAGTCTTTGACTTGTTAGTTCAGAGCCTGCCATGATATGATATAATGGTGTGTAAAATACATGGGCAGCATATGGAATTCTCACCCTAACACATGATTAAATTTGAAAGATGACCCCAAATAGCCTTTCTTTTCCTGAACCTTTCTAGAGACAGGGTAATTTTAAAGGAGAGTGAGCAGGCCACAGCGGATAAAAATGATGCACACTAAGAAAGCGGACATTGGAGACAGCCAGCCCCTTCTAATCTCACTTAGTGGTATCTGATGGTTCCGACTTTGATGGACACATAGTGTCCTGGACCAGGGATCATGAAAGTCAAAGGCTACCAATTAGTAGCTTAACTGAGAAACATGAGAAAAATACAGGTTAATAAAAGTTAAATATGTCAGGAAATTGAGGCTGAGCCATGCTGCTATAGAGAAGAGAAATTTACCTGGATGTTCCTGTTACAGTGATTTTGTCAGTCATTGAATGACTTGCATTTGTAACCATTTTATTACTTGATAGCACTATCACAATTTTAAATAAATCTTTTCAGCAGTAATTAGCTTGAAAAGGCAAAATAATTTGTGTTAAGAATTTAAAATTTCTTTCAAAAACCCGATAATGAAATATAATTTTGACAAAATATTTTGAGGTCCTAAATTGCTACCATAGGGTTGTAGTAATAATACCAATGGCCACATGAAAGCCAGAAGACCTAGCTAGCACTGCTAAAGAAGTGTTAGCATTTACTTTACAATTTGTTTTTAGTTTAGAATTTTTTTTTTTTTTGAAATTTGTGTTTGAAAACACCAGATTAATACAGACCATGACAGAAGGTGCCTTTACACATCACTCTGTGAGGTATAATGCTCAGTGACCTCACTTGTTTCTCTAAATTAATTTTGCTCATTTTTGTTTTCAGTATTCTTGTAGATATATATAAGCTGAAACTCCAGTACTTTGGCCACCTCATGTGAAGAGTTGACTCATTGGAAAAGACTCTGATGCTGGGAGGGACTGGGGGCAGGAGGAGAAGGGGACGACCAAGGATGAGATGGCTGGATGGCATCACGGACTTGATGGACACGAGTCTGAGTGAACTCCGGGAGTTGGTGATAGACAGGGGGGCCTGGCGTGCTGCGATTCATGAGGTCACAAAGAGTCGGACACAACTGAGCGACTGAACTGAAGAGCTAGTAATCCATTGGTTCTATTTTCAGAAGAACTTCACATATAGTTAAACATAATGTCAGTTTTATATCAGTTGTGTCCAAATAGAAAATCAATGAATCTGTTACCAATCATAATTTTTTATCCAGTTATGGAATTAACACAATGTTTTGGAAATTCATTCTATTAAAAGGGAAATTCCTGCTATTATTTTGAATTTTTCTATAAATTCAGTTAAGAAGTTAAACATGAAGATAAAAATTTTGCTGCAGTGATATTTCATATAAAGTTCCTCTGAGCATCACTAAACTACTAAGTTTGGAAACCTGGGGACTAGATTCCACTGGTCACTAAATTATTAAATTTAAAAACTTAAGCAAAAGGTATGTACTCATAACTGGTGTTAGTACGCAATTTGTCAGCTTTTGTTAGAAAGAGATATTATGTACATCACAATGTTGAAGCATTTATTTAAACTTCTGTAAATATGGCAGCTTGATCATATTTTAAAAAGCTGATAAAAGTATAAACTGGGGGTGTCAAAACTTAAAATGTTTATATATAAATCAACAATGATTTTATATTAAGTTGGAATTATAAAACTTAAGTTGCAATTAAGGGGAAGTTTGTTTCTTAAATTGGTTATCCTATTTTAATTGTATATGTTTATACTTTTGGCTAGAATGTAAGAAAGATTTTAAAAAAAGGCCTAAAATTTTCAGTTGACTTTGTAACTCGGCACCTACAGAAAGAATATCTTTCAATGAAAATTGTTATTTAAATAGATAGATGTTAAATAAACATAATGTTATATTAATATTTAAACAAAAATCTTAATATGAGTAAGTTGAAATACTATAAAATGCAATGATAAAGATTGTAGGAAAGTTTACAATAAAGTTTCAATTAATAAGATTGTCTTATTAAAAAGCATTCCCTTAGTAGCATTGAAACATATATATTACCATATCTAAAATAAATAGCTAGTGGGAAGTTGCTGTATAACACAGGGAACTCAACCCTGTGTTCTGTGACAACCTAAAGGGTGAGATGATATGGGGAAAGGGAGGGAGTTTCAAAAGAGCGGGGACATATGTATACCTATGCTGATTCACATTGTTGAATGGCAGAAACCAACATAACATTGTAAAGCAGTTATCCTCCAATTAAAAAGAAAAAAAATTTCCTTTTATTCCAGAAAAAATCTATTGGAGAGTATTAAAAATAGATGTGATTAAGAAAATGATTAAAGTATATGAAGAATATATACCAAGATAATTATCCCTTTGCCATTACTATTATTTAGGTAAGAAACTTAAGGGAGTTTGAAATATATATTTGCTTTAATTTATATGATTATTTTTTAGAAACATTTAGTTATGAAAATGGCTTACAAGTCAAATACAAAATTGTATCACACTTCTTACAAAATATTTTGCTTTGGAAGAGAGATTACAGGGTTATACTAGGTGTAGAAAACAGAAGGTGCTCAGGAACTGAGGCAAAGATTTCAACATATTCTGGGATATTTTATGACAGCTTCATGTACATTTGAAGTGAAAATTTCACACTTTCTGAAAATGTGGGGATATTTTTCTGAGGCTAAAACATGTTTTTCTTTCACTTATATTTTATAGAAAGCTTCCTTATTTCTCACTAAACATATGTTCTCACTATTCAGCAAGTCTAGGCTGGACCCATTTTGTAATAAACCTAGAATTATTATTTAATATGGAATCTGTCCTCTAATCTTTTTTTTTAAATGAAATATAGCTAATTTACAATGTTGTATTAGTTTCAGGCATACAGCAAAGTGATTATATATATATTTATATTCTTTTTCAGATTCTTTTTCATTAGAGGTTATTATAAGATATTGAATATAGTTCCCTGAGCTATACAGTAGGACCTTTGTTGTTATCTGTCCTCCAATCTTATTATAGGACTGGATAGAAATCAAATGAACAGGGAGAGAATAGCATTCTACTTCAAACAATAACACACCCCATACTGTAATATGCCATTGCACAGGATGAGATTTGGATATACTGTTTTTGGCAACTGGCTTCTGTCCTCAGCTGAGTCCTGTTTTCAAATGTTTGTTTGGAGTCATTCCTAACTTGGGGTCAGCAGGTGGAAGGTCTTTGAGACTCTGATAAGGAAAGATCATGAAGTTGGAAGGCAAAGGATCCATCCTAGAATCCCCAGTACTCTCCTAACACAACCTCCCTGGTGAACCTAACAGGTGCTAAGTCCTTGGGAGATGTGTGGAAGTCTCTGGAATGCCTGATCATTTAGGTGACAAATCAAGACTCAGCGCATTTGAAAGAGAATCATCTGGAGATGGTATGTGTCACTTTTGAGACTGACGCATGGCAGGAGCAAATTACTGCAATAGTACATTTTGTGAAGTGCCTTACAATATACAAAGCAGGATCTGTTTATTGTCCTATGAATTGGGAAAGTAACTTTAAAACTATAGGGTCACAAAGAGCTGGACACAACTGAAGTGACTTAGCATGCACTCACTTCTATCTACACCTAGATCCACACCTATTGTGTATTAACTACTATTTTTCAATAAGTTTGTCAAATACCAGATTTACCAGATAAATATGCATTTTTTCAGAAAAGTCTAGTATATTCATTAGGTTGACTTTGAACCTAGATGTTTCATATAGTTAATGAAACTCTTTCCTCTATACTGAGGTAGGCATTAGATATCAAAGTCAGAATCTTTACATGTTTTCAACAAAAAGTAGCTATTTTATCTCAAAAATCATCCTGTCAATCAACATGTTTTGTTTTTCTCCATGATATCAAATAACCAGCTTGACTTTTTTCCTCACTGATTTGAATAAATTGAATTTAAATAAATTTGAATACATTGGAGTGGTTTTCAATCACAACTTTATTTTGTCAATAGATGCTCTTATTTAAAAAATTTTCAGTAAAGAAGAGCATATGATTTGGGCTCAAACACAAAGGTAACTGGTTTGTGGATAAAAGGGAATTATCTGATTTAAATAGATGTGTGAATATAATTAAAACATTATATTAGTGCATTTACATAGCTACAGAGTTTTTACATCAATATTTTTAACCTCAAGTTTGTAAGTTATTATGTATAATTGGTTTAGCTTCTATTAAAATAATTAATTACAGTGATGCAATTTTGAATGTGTTTGGCGTTAATTTTTAGCAATTAGCTTTCTCATAGATTCTATCAGCATTATAACTTGAATTTTCCTTCCAGAAAATTACTAATAACACAGGTTTACAGCTCTCGCTCTGTGGTTTGAATTACTCTGTTAGATGGCAAACACCACAATATACAGCTGAAACAGCTGATAAACTCTAACCTGGACCACACTGAAATGTATCTTTTAAACATCTAATATCAAAATATAATTCACTTATTGAATTATTATGCTGTACACCTGAAACAAATATATCAATTTTATTTCAAAAAATGGGGGGCAGGAGGGTATATTTTGGGGTAATAGAAATATTCTATACCATGATTGTCTTGGTGATTCTTCCACTGTAACTGTATACATCTGTCAACATTCATTGAGTTATACACTTAAAATTGGAGAAACATATGCAACTGTATCTCTATGAAATTTTAAAAAGATGAAATATTTTAGGCATTCAAAAATAATGAACAAAAAATTAATGAAAATCCTTAGGAAGTAGAAGTGTCCCCTTCAAAACTGATATAATAATGATAATTCCAAGTGGCTATTACCTATTGACATAATAGAATAAATCTCTCTTGGGTTTGTGCCCTTACTGTGTTTGTACAGTCTTTTGTCTTTTCTAATTTTACATGCCAATTTCCTGTTAGAAGTCTACAATAACCTTTAGGGTGATTTGGCTCAGGTTTATCTCAGTGTGTTTATCCATAGCACAGGTCATGGCCACACTTTTTTACACATAACACTAAAGACTGCATTTCCTTCTTGATGGCAAATAATTGTTGTTTCCATTTTTTTTTTCATTTTGCTTAATTTCCTTCTTGTTCATTTTTTTCTCCATTTCCTTCATATTTTATTTGACCATCAATCTTTTTTGCTAAGTACTGTATGGAGGACTTTCAGAAATATATCCTATATTTGGGAATTTGCCACTTGAGCTGAATGAAGGTACAAAACCAATCTGTCAGTCCTTTTCAACCCATGCAAGTGCATACATGCACATACAACACACACATACACAATGCCACACCACACCATATCATACCAAGTTTAACAGAAAAGAAAAAAAATTGACTGCCTGTTTCCATTTTTTAGATTAAATATGCCTTATAAATGTTTGAGGTAAGACAGATGTCAAGATTCCCAACTCAAAAACTCTTATTAGTCATACATAAATATGGATTTTATATATTTGTATAATATCAAAGTATTAGGGATAATTATTTTATCCCTACATATATGTAGTCCTCAATTAGCTAACACTATTTTCCTACTTAGCCACACTTTTCAGTGTTCCTTGAAATGTTCTCTCCGCTATCAGTTGAACACTCTCATGATTTCTTTTATAATTTTTGTGTTTCTTCTTACATTTTTAGTCCTCTTCCTATGCAATTTTGTTTGGTTTAATGTAGGAAAACAGTAAAGGAAAACGGCTCTCCTGACCTTCAGACTTAAGTGTCTTAGTTCCACTTTATACTTATTTTTGTAAAATTCACTCTAATTTCTCAAGGTGTCTTGTCATCGTCCTTACACTCAGAATGACAACGCTGTCTACCTCACACTGAAGATGTGAAGATTAGATCAGGCAACGGACTTGGCATCGGTGAGTGAACTGACTTCAGACACGCCTTCCTTCCGCTGTGCAGTCTTGCCTCTTTCATAGATTTAGCTCTTAGCTGTGCGTATATGCTCAGTCGTGTTTGACTCTTTGTGACCCCATGGACTGGAGCCCACCAGGTTCCTCTGTCCATGGGATTTCCCAGGCAAGCATACTGGAATGGGTTGCCATGCCCCTCCTCCAGGGGATCTTCCTAACCCAGGGATTGAACCCATGTCTCTTACATCTCCTGCACTGTCAGGTGGATCCTTTACCCTTCTACCACCTCCACCTGGAAAGCCTCTTTCATGGATTAGTACCCTTTTTAATGTGGGACAGCTACATTAAGTCTATTGTGGTAAAACTACCCTTGATTCAGCAAATATTCATTGGGGCTTTATTCTGTGCCAGCTGCTACTTTAGATGTTGAAGATACAGTAGTGAACAAAGAAGAACGTCTGTTTTGCTTCTGTTGAAAAACAAAATTCAACTGGGTAAAGTTTAAAGATCACATTGGCTTCATTCAGTGGTTCATGAATTAGGCAGCATACTGTCTAGCAGATAGAAGGGAACTCAAGAGAGGTACAAGGCAAGGCATTTTAAAGACAGAAGGGAACAGGGACAAGGAAGAGTACTAGAAAGAAGAGTGCTTATTGCAGGGTCACTTTCCTTATAGAGAATAGGACAGGTTTATCAGGCAGACTACCTAACTATGGCTAATCAAGAGATCCCTGATTGACTGGTAAGATTCCATTTCTTGGACAGCTGAAACTGTAATTAAGTCTTGGTTTGGTGACATGGATTTTAGCATAAATAACTCCATTTGAAAACTCTTACCTTTAGCACTTGGAGCATCAAAGTAGAAGTGAAGAAGCAAAGTGAATATGTAGCAAAATAAAAAGGTAATTCCATGTAGTGATAAGTGCTATGAGGACACTGTAGCGGGTGATGTGATAGCGCCTGGAACAAAGCGGAGCTAGAATACTACCCTGAGATATTGACAGTCCTGTAGTGTAACCTAAAGTTAATCTTTGGAAAATTTTTCATTGTTGTTTGTTAATTAAATCTTTTATTCCCTTTAACTTATTAAAGTTGAATGTTGGCATAGTGTTAGATTTTTAAAAATTGTTGTTTATTGATATTTCTATGTAGGATTAGGAAAGTGCACAAGATTGATCGTCTTGTTTCCATTAAAACTCGACTATTGAAGCTCTCAGATTTCCTATTTATACATTTGGAAAAATTCTAACTGGCAAAATGCCTAGCATGAAACAAATATATGGCAAAGATTTGTTTCCTTCATTTTACGTCCTTCAATTTCATGGGTCTCTAAAATTTTTTATTCGTTCATTTTCACAGGTTCCTAACATTCTGTGATATATAATCTATCTAATACATGAATCCATCCTAAAATCTTCCTTTTAATTCCAAAATCATGCTCACTCATAGCCATTCCATCTGTTTTAATATACGCATGGATAAAAGAAACCACATTTCTTATAACTTCTATTAGTGAGTCTTGTTTGAGACTGGGAATAGGCAAAGCATCATACAGATTAGAATTCTTATTAATTGAAGGAGGATATATTATTAATATATTAATACTAGAATTTATGCTGTATTATGAACATAAAGTATATTATTAAAATACTAACTGAAATGATGTTACAGGTTTGTATTATTGTTTTCCAATTATTTATGTGACATTTTCCATTAGTTAAAAAGACAAGCATTTCTGATGGGATTAGTGGTGAAACACAGGTGAGAAGCTAAGGAGAAAAGAAACTCATTTCTCTGTGAAAATCTATTGTTTTAGTAACTGCTGTATTTGAAACCCAGACAGCCAGTTCTGTTATTCAAGAACATTTATTCCCATATGTTCTGCTGTCCCACAGCATAAAAATTACCTATTGGAAGACTTATTGCTTCAGGCAATAATGAGACCATAAATCTGTTAGCCTCCGTTAAGGTCCCTGGAAATACATGAGAACTTTTGGGACTGTTGTTTCCCTGAAAAGTGTAAAATCATCATTTCTGTTGATATTCATTTAAATCAGGCAAGCTTCTCCACTTGGGGCAGAATTGTTTTGATAGCAACTAAATCATGAGGTCTCCCATCTAGAGTGGTTGGGACACTTTGATTGAATAAAGCAATTATGTTCTAGAAAATAAGAGTGCTTGACAAAGAGCATCCAGAATGCCTAATTAGATGGAGTTTGCATCTGGAGATCACTGCACCCTAGGCAAGCAATGATACTCTGACCATTGGATTTCTAACTGGGGAACCTCTAGAAGAGATTATGTGGAAGACAGACAGTGGTGTACATGTCTCCTTGCTGCTTCTAAATTTCTCTAATAAAGGAAGTATTTTTTCCTTTATTAAATGGGAAAACTTACAAATCCTCAAGCAGGAATAGAAATATAGGGAATTAAATTTATTTATAATGTTGCATCATACTGGAGACAGCTTTTGACTTGGAATTAGAATACCTGGGCTCAGATTAGCTTTCTAACCTATATGAGGATAACCCTGAGTAAGAATGAGCCCTGGGAGCTGACTGGCCATCTCTGGAGTCCAGTTGTAACTCTTCGCTGAGTCTCCCAGCCATCAGATTGTGGATTTACCAAGCTTCCACAAACTCATGAACCAGTGCCAGTTCTGAAGGCTGCATGTTGGAGCCTCGTCCAAGGTAAGGAGCAGCAGCTGTGCTTTGCTGGAGCAACCGTGAAGAGATACCCCACGTCCAAGGTAAGAGAAACCCAAGTAAGATGGTAGGTGTTGCGAGAGGGCATCAGAGGGCAGACACACTGAAACCATACTCACAGAACACTAGTCAATCTAATCACACGAACCACAGCCTTGTCTAATTCAGTGAAACCAAGCTTTGCCGGAGCAGCCGTGAAGAGATACCCCACATCCAAGGTAAGAGAAACCCAAGTAAGATGGTAGGTGTTGCGAGAGGGCATCAGAGGGCAGACACACTGAAACCATACTCACAGAACACTAGTCAATCTAATCACACGAACCACAGCCTTGTCTAATTCAGTGAAACCAAGCCATGCCTGCAGGGCAACCCAAGATGGGCAGGTCATGGTGGAGAGGTCTGACAGAATATGGCCCACTGGAGACGGAGATAGCAAACCACCTCAGTATTCTTGCCTTGAAATTCCCTAGGAAGAAATGGAGTGGCCATCATGGTCAACAAAAGAGTCCGAAATGCAGTACTTGGATGCAATCTCAAAAACGACAGACTGATCTCTGTTCGTTTCCAAGGCAAACCATTCAATATCACAGTAATCCAAGCCTATGCCCCAACCAGTAATGCGGAAGAAGCTGAAGTTGAATGGTTCTATGAAGACCTACAAGACCTTTTAGAACTAACACCCCCAAAAGATGTCTTTTTCATTATAGGGGACTGAATGCAAAAGTAGGAAGTCAAGAAACACCTGGAGTAACAGGCAAATTTGGCCTTGGAATGCGGAATGAAGCAGGGCAAAGACTAATAGAGTTTTGCCAAGAGAATGCACTGGTCACAGCAAACACCCTCTTCCAACAACACAAGAGAAGACATCTACACAGGGACATCACCAGATGGTCAACACCAAAATCAGATTGATTATATTCTTTGCAGCCAAAGATGGAGAAGCTCTATACAGTCAGCAAAAACAAGACTGGGAGTTGACTGTGGCTCAGATCATGAACTCCTTATCGCCAAATTCAGACTCAAATTGAAGAAAGTAGGGAAAACCACTAGACCTAAGTCAAATTCCTTATGATTATACAGTGGAAGTGAGAAATAGATTTAAGGGACTAGATCTGATAAACAGAGTGCCTGATGAACTATGGACTGAGGTTAGTGACATTGTACAGGAGACAGGGATCAAGACCATCCCCATGGAAAACAAATGTAAAAAGCAAAATGGCTGTCTGGGGAGGTCTTACAAATAACTGTCAAAAGAAGAGAAGCAAAAAGCAAAGGAGAAAAGCAACGGAGAAAAGGAGCATCTGAATGCAGAGTTCCAAAGAATAGCAAGGAGAGATAAGAAAGCCTTCCTCAGCGATCAATGCAGAGAAATAGAGGAAAAGAACAGAATGGGAAAGACTAGAGATCGCTTCAAGAAAATTAGAGATACCAAGGGAACATTTCATGCAAAGATGGGTTTGATAAAGGACAGGAATGGTATGGACCTAACAGAAGCAGAAGATATTAAGAGGTGACAGGAATACACAGAAGAACTGTACAAAAAATATTTTCATGACCCAGATAATCACGATGGTGTCATCACTCACCTAGAGCCAGACATCCTGGAATGTGAAGTCAAGTGGGCCTTAGAAAGCATCACTATGAACAAAGCTAGTGGAGGTGATGGAATTTCAGTGGAGCTATTTCAAATCCTGAAAGATGATGCTATGAAAGTGCTGCACTCAATATGCCAGAAAATTTGGAAAACTCAGCAGTGGCCACAGGACTGGAAAAGGTCATTTTCATTCCAATCCCAAAGAAAGGCAATGCCAAAGAATACTCAAAGTGAAAGTGAAGTCACTCAGTCCTGTCCGACTCTTTGCGAACCATGGACTGTAGCCCACCAAGCTCCTCCATCCACAGGATTCTCCAGGCAAGAATACTGGAGTGGGTTGCCATTTCCTTCTCCAAAGAATGCTCAAACTACTACACAATTGCACTCATCTCACATGCTAGTAAAGTAATAATTAAAATTCTCCAAGCCAGCCTTCAGCAATACATGAACCATGAATTTCCAGATATTCAAGCTGGTTTTAGAAAAGGCAGAGGAACCAGAGATAAAATTGCCAACATCCACTGGATCATCAAAAAAGAGAGTTCCAGAAAAACATCTATTTCTGCTTTATCGACTATGCCAAAGCCTTTGACTGTGTGGATCACAATAAACTGTGGAAAATTCTGAAAGAGATGGGAATACCAGACTACCCGACCTGCCTCTAGAGAAACCTGTATGCAGGTCAGCAAGCAACAGTTAGAACTAGACATGGAAAAACAGACTGGTTCTAATTAGGAAAAGGAGTCTGTCAAGGCTGTATATTGTCACCCTGCTTATTTAACTTCTATGCAGAGTACATCATGAGAAACCCTGGGCTGGAAGAAGCACAAGCTGGAATCAAGTTTGCCGGGAGAAATATCAATAACCTCAGGTATGCAGAGGACACCACCCTTATGGCAGAAGGTGAAGAGGAACTCAGAAGCCTCTTGATGAAAGTGAAAGAGGAGCGTGAAAAAGTTGGCTTAAAGCTCAACATTCAGAAAAACGAAGATCATGGCCTCTGGTCCAGTCACTTCATGGGAAATAGATGGGGAACAGTGGAAAATGGTGTCAGACTTTATTTTGGGGGGCTCCAAAATCACTGCAGATGGTGACTGCAGCCATGAAATTAAAAGACGCTTACTCCTTGAAAGAAAGTTACGGCCAACCTAGATAGCATATCAAAAGTAGAGACATTACTTTGCCAACCAAGGTTCGTCTAGTCAAGGTTATGGTTTATCCAGTGGTCATGTATGGATGTAAGAGTTGGACTGTGAAGAAGGCTGAGCACTGAAGAATTGATGCTTTTGAACTGTGGTGCTGGAGAAGACTCTTGAGAATCCCTTGGACTGCAAGGAGATACAACCAGTCCATTCTAAAGGAGATCAGTCCTGGGTGTTCTTTGGGAGGACTGATGCTAAAGCTGAAACTCCAATACTTTGGCCACCTCATGCGAAGAGTTGACTAATTTGAAAAGACTCTGATGCTGGGATGGACTGGAGGCAGGAGGAGAAGGGGACGACGGAGGATGAGATCGCTGGATGGCATCACCGACTCGATGGACGTGAGTCTGAGTGAACTCCGGGAGTTGGTGATGGACAGGGAGGCCTGGCGTGCTGCGATTCATGGGGTCTCAAAGAGTCAGACACGACTGAGCAACTGAACTGAACATACATAAGCTATGGGATACTCTGGCTTGTCTAAGCCTGCTTACTCATCTATGAAAAAAAGTAATAATCACCTTTTACCAATGGGAGAATTGCTAGATCACTGCTCATTGTTTCTTTTGTATCTAGACTCTGAAGGCAGCACAAGAAGCCTAAGAATATGTCTTCCTGGATAGGGCTTAGCCTATGTGTATTACAATTTTGAGTCTACTTTTAATTTTCTGTCTTTTTGAGTGTTTCTTTACCAATAGTTGCTTATAAAATACTGCAAAGAATGCTCAAAGCCCCTCTTTATTCTTATTTCAGATAGGCTCATTTAATTTTAAAGATATTCTGTTACTAGTCATGACAGAGGTACAAGTGGCGATAAATGGCGGAAACAGTAAACACGAGTTTATCAAGTCTGAAGAGATTTGACATTTACTGAGTATCTACCATATCTGTACCTCTCTTAACTCTTTACTAGTGGCTCAGCTGGTAAAGAATCTGGCTGCAATGCAGGAGACCTGGGTTCAATTCCCTGGATTGGGAAGATACCCTGGGGAAGGGAATGGTAACTCACTCCAGCATTCTTGCCTGGAGGATCCCATGGACAGAGTAACCTGACAGGCTGTAGTCCATGAAGTCACAAAAAGTTTGACACAATTGAGCACCTGTCACTAAGAGGATTAGGTGACTCGTCTAAAGTAAGACATACACATTTGATAGGTGAATTTGAATTCAAGTTTTTCTGAAGCCAAAGACCAGGGCTGTTATATTATACCAGGCTGTTCAACAGGAATGGCCATTTCATGGCCCTTTGTAATTACATTTACTTTTTATGGCTCTCTTTATTAATTCAGATGACCTTGTATTCTTTTGTTCCTCAGGGTAGCAGTCAACTAGATTGCTAATCTCTTCTCTAGATCTGAATGAACTATTCCTTCTTTATTCCTACTCCCAAGCCTGTGGTTCATCAGAATGGTGCAAAGTAAAATACTGGAAATAGGGCAGACCTCAGTGGACCTTTGATTCTGGCATTTACTAACTTAAAGTTTGGGATCACTTGCTGAATCACTTGTTGTGCAGTTTTCTTATTCATAAACTTCTGAGTATTTAGCTTGCAAGAGTTTTCACCAATATTAAATGAAATAGTGTACATAAATTATTTACTAGCTTTGGGAGTATGCCCAAATGGGAACACATCTAGGTGTGAGAACTTGCCCTTGTTTAATTTTAACATAAAAAATTACGGAATTTGAATTCCTTTCTTCCACAGTTGTCACTTGGTTCTGAGAGAAATTTGGATGGCTCATTGACATGATAATCTTAGCTATATCTCGCTCATTTATACGTTTTAGGTGTGTATTTCAGTCTTGTGCTGGAGGTTTAAGCTTGAATTTACAAAATTTAAAAATGTCTTCCTTAGATGCACATAAATCCCTTAAGAAAACAATTTGAAAGTGAAAGTTTGGTAAGCTTTTATTCTTCCTCAAGACTCTGTATGGTTAAAGTTTCCAGAATTAGTTTAAAAGTTAATTCCACAAATAATGAGTCCCCTTGAAATCGACAAGATTGGGACAACATGTACATTGGCTTCATTCACTATTCCAAATACTGTATATATCAGTTAGGATCCAGACAGGTTATGTCATACAAATTATTTTAGCAGAGAAATTTTAACATATGCAGTTGGATAGGCTAGTGTGGTAAACTAACAGGGCAAAAATGAAACACTGACTAGGGAAAACTGAGGTTTGTCCAAGCCCCAATTTTCTCATCTTTGAAAAGAAAGTATTCATAGCTACTCTGTTCTCATTGTAAGGCTGCTTATTGGCTTCTTATGTATTAAGTATCTGAAACCTTTATTTATGCTCATGACAGTCCATGCATGAATACCTCTTACTTTGTACAGGTCATAAAAACTCAGCCTACATCCATAACCTCTTTGAATCAGCTTCCACTTTTCTATTTTCTAAATGCCTTTTCATGAGATAACATAGAGGTAATAAATTAATGAAGCAACTACCACCTCTAAGGCTTGTGAAACAATGGGAAAAGTTTAGGATTACTGGGACTTTAAAGCTTATGTCACGTATTTCTGAGGTTGGAGTGTTTCCTAGTTGTTGGTCTTTAAGGATTTGAAAATTGCCTGCTTTCCCTCATAAAATTGTTCTGCGAAAGCTGTGTTACTTTTTAGAAAGTTAAAAAAGAGCAAGACTTGGAGTAGGCATGGAAAATTTTAAAAAGGAGAAGAACTTGAATTGGGAGAATTTATAAAGAAAGAATTAAGGGTGGACAAGTAATAGCGAAGGCATGGGACTGGGAGTGAGCATGATATGGTGGAGATGGAAAGAGATGGATATGACTGAAATGAGATTGAGTGAACTGAGTGGAAACAAATTAAGGAAGGGTTGGAAACCCCAATACCTTTCACATCCTGGGTTCCACAAACTACAAGAGATGTCCAAGAGGGAATATGATTAGTCTAGATAACTTACATGTCTTAGTTTTATTGGCTTTATGGAACTTAACTTATCATCTGGGTCATGTGGACACAGGATCATAGGAAATTGTCTTAGTAGGCTATGAAAGTGTTAATCACTCAGCCAAGTCTGACTCTGTGACCCCAAGGACCGTAGGCTCCTCTGTCCATTGGAATCTCTAGACAAAAATACTGGAGTGTGTTGCATTTTCTTCTCCAGGGGATCTTCCCAACCCAGGGGTAAAATCCAGGTCTCTCACATTGTGGGCAGATTATTTACCATCTGAGCCATCAGGGAAGCCCATTAATAGACTATACAGAAGACTGGCCATTCACTGGGAAGAACCTGTGATGCAACACAAGGGATTCTGGTTTAGGGGATTTCAAATTTTGCTTTATCTTTTACCTATGTCACTAAGGGTGGAAGTATAAAGTTTCATATTTTACTAGTCTCCTTTTGTCCAGAAATAAATGATCACTTTGATTGGATAAAAATCCAAGCAAAAAGTTCACTGAAATGACCACATAGGGGAAATCTGTATGTTTAAGATGTAGCTAATTATTTAATAGTCAGACTTAATTATTTAAAGGGTTTCCATGGTGGCTCATTTGTAAAGAATCCACCTTCAATACAAGAGACCCGAGCTCTTTTGATCCCTGGGTCAGGAAGATCCTCTGGAGAAGGAAATGCCAACCCACTCTGGTACTCTGGTCTGGGAAATTCCATGGACAGAGGAGCCTGGTGGGCTACAGTCTTAAATTATAATTCCATGTCCCAGTTACCTCACCAACCAGAGAGGATAAGTGGCCTAAAGGTAGCTCCAGGTGTTATGAAGATCACTTATGCTTGGTTCATCTGTCAGTGCACTCTGGGTAGAATCTTACAAGCTTAAGGGGCTCAGTGGCTAAAGAAGGGCATTTTTCCATGCATCCTTTAATGAATCCCTTTTAAAGATAGTATATCTAGTGAGCAATGTTATTGCTCATATAATTCATAAGCTTAAACATCAACTGTATAAATCAAAATCCCTTAAACATTTAGACATTAAGTATAAAATTAGATCTCAAAATAATTCAATAAAGTCATAAATCTAGCATATCAAATTATTTTAAATGCTCAAAATACCTTATTTATACAAAACATTACAGTTATTTAAAATTATTAGCATATCTACTTCAAAACGTTAATCCTGTGGGTCTGTCTCTATTATTTATATACTCATATGATTTTATATATTCCTGGGGTTATGGTTTTATTCATTTATGCACAGTAATTTTATCAGCCTGAAAATCAAACATTATAAACTAGCTGATATTTCATATTTTATTTCATTAACCTATTCATTCCTCATAGTGTCAAGGGATCTGGTTACATCTACTAGATTAAAACCTGAGTCAGTGTTTATTGGGCTGGGCCTCTTCTCAGATGAAAATTTACGTGTTAAATAAGAGGCATTGTACTTTCCAAGTTTACACTTTAGAGTGTGGTATTGATTGAGCTTTGTTTTCATGCCATTTGATATATTGTTTACAGAGTGATCCACCTCCAATTCTTTTTACTTGAATGTGCCCTATTATCATTTCATGATTAGTAGGATATCCAGAAGTTTCATGCCTCAGGAGATTAGGGACTGAGTTATATACACAACTTTCCATTAGGGTCAGGCAGATCAGCTACCATTTTGTCACAAGTTGTTGGATTCTATGTGACTTACTGTTCTCTGAAATCACCCCTTTTGTTAAAACATATAAAAATGCATACAATAATTTTTAAATATGACATATATTTAAATGAAATCACCATTTCCCTAATTATAAGCCTAATTGAATATTTATCATGGTTTAGTGTACTCACCCTACTTAAATTTTCACACTCTAAATTTTAAAGTTTATATAATTATAATCTCATGTTTTTTCATATTTGAAACTCAATTTTATTAATTATAACTATTTTTAGATATACAAATTATTACAATGTATCTATTAGAAACCACATTTATTTAAATCCTTTGCCTTTTAAGATACCACTCAGAAAATTTTAAAAGCATCTTTGACTTCTGGCAACAAGCTATTTCATCTCAATTTTCCCCCCTATTTCAATGGATGAGATCATCTCCCTAAAGTCTCAATTCCTTTGAATGGAATATGCTTTTAAAGATCAACGTCAGGATACTATAAATATGTATTCTACATATGCCAGACATTACTGAGAGTTCTAGAAAACAGTGATCATTAAGACCATGAGTTCATACTGATTTTCTAGTTCAACTACAAAATTAGTATTATTTTTCAAAAACTTACTCTAACATGAATATACACTTCAACATGGCTAGGTGAAAGTTCACTGTGTTCTCTCTGTTATCTTCTAGGCTCAGAATACTGCTTTTGCCAGCACAGTGAACAAAGCCATCCCACTGGGACTGATTCCCAGTCACTAAGCTCACAATCCCACAAAAAAATCCAAGTAAAGAGGTCAGTATGAATGGGCACTTGCCCATGCAGACAGACATAAGAACAGAAGCTAGAGCGAAACAGAAGTCTCTTTGGTGACTATGAAATCAAAATGAGCATAATGAGTTCTCTTAGATCTTTCAGGAAAACATGCATTTGTGAGCCTACAGCAGAGCAGGTTGTACCAATTGAAGTACCATAGATAAGTGCATGGAAGTAAGACTATAAACTTTTAGGCACGTCTAGAATGAGCACTGCCAAAATTAGTAGAGCAAGCAAGAGTCAGTAGCCAAGAGGAGCTGATATATACTTGATAATGTTAACAATGAGGAATGTGTAAAAGGAAAAAAAAAAAGTACAGTATAATTCAAAACATAAGGCATATAACCAACAAGGGTCAACTACATAGCACAGGGGACTCAGTATTTTATAATAACCTGTAAGGAAAAAGAATCTGAAAAAAATAGATATGCTTGTATAACTGAGTCACTTTGCTTTACACCTGAAACTAACACAATATTGTAAATCAATTCTAATTTAATAACAAAAAAAAGAAGAGAGACAGACAAGAAGACAAAATGTGATTCAACAATTTCTTTATAACCTGGCCTCAACACAAGAAACATGCTTACTCTAGCACTTAGGGAAAAAGTTCTTAAATGAGTCTGCATGATCAAGAAGAAATCTAGTTATAGGGTACATGTGAATGGAATCTTAAAGATCTTGGAGTTTATCATGTTTGGCTGAAAGTATGCCACCCACTTAAAAAATCCAGAGAGAACAAAAACAGACATGTTCCGGACAAGTTACATTTATTAAAAAGCCCCCTCTTTATTGTTTTTTTCATTTCAGATGCATGAAGTTATCACAACAATAAAATTGGCATTTAGAGGAAAATTGAAAGACACGAAGGTTGCTAAACTGTGACCAAGAAATAGATAGGCCCACTTAGTATCATTTTTCAATTATTTATTCAGTGAATAAGGTAATTATCAATTATCATGTTTTCATTTGTTCATAGGCATTTATTCACTGGTATAAATAAGGCATGAGGTATTTCTTTAATGAACTCAGAAGTTGGGAAGGATGAATTCAATGATGAATGCTCCATCATAGGTTGGATAATAGGAGAAAGGCACAAACATATACCTATCTTGTAAAAAGAATGAATAAATTACTAAAAAGGGTAAATGAGTTAGAGCAAGTTTCACAGAATAGTGGATATTTGAGTTGTAACTTGAAAGAAAATTAGCAGTTAGCCAGTAAGGCAAAAAGGAAGGAGAATTCCAGAGATGGAAACAAACTGTGGAACAGTGGAGTGAATGTAAATTTTGATTGGAATGTGTAGTTCTGTGTATAGAAAGAGGGAGAGGAAGCTGCAGCGGAAGACAGGAGTAAAGGTTAGGAGACTCAGCGGAGTATACTGATGATCAATAGTTAAAAACTATCCAAACTTCTAAATTTTCCAACGATATAGACCACGGAGCCAAGACAAAAGTACTAAATATTTACACAGTGTTCACCTCATGGATGACAGAGAGGTGTCGACATGTCATAACTTTATCTGTTAGATGAAGCAATTGTTGCCCAGATTCAAGGGAGATATTCAAGTTTGTATGGTGAGAGGGTGACCCATAAAAATTGTTCAGATCATCTGAGATTAGGGCCTAGAACTGCCACCACGTTACTACTAGTGTGCCCACCACCGCTGCCTGAGGGGTCTTGAGAGTTTAGAACAATTATTTTATGTTTTCATACAAATTTTAGCATTTCTTGTTCTAGTTTTGTGAAAAATGCCATTGGTAATTTGATAGGGATTGCATTGAGTCTATTCATTGCCTTGCAATACCTATCAGTTACTAATGGCATTTTTCACAGAACTAGAACAAAACAATTTTAAACCTGTATGGAAACATAAAAACACAGAATAGCCAAAACAATCCTGAGGAAGAGAGTTTGAGGAATTAGGCTCCCTGTCTTCATACAATACTAACTCATCAAAACAGTATGATACTAGCACAAAACAGAAATATAGATAATGGAACAGGTTAGAAAACTCAGAAATAAGCCCACGCACCTATGGTCGCTTATGGTCAATTAATCTATGACAAAGGAGGCAAGAATAGACAATGGAGAAAAGAGTCTCTTCAATAAGCAGTGCTAGGAAAATTGGACAGATACACGTAAAAAAAAAAATTAGAACATTCTTTTGGTTCAGTCGCTCAGTCATGTCCGACTCTTTGTGACTCCGTGAATCACAGCACGCCAGGCCTCCCTGTCCATCACCATTTCCCGGAGTTCACCCAAACTCATGTGCATTGAGTCAGTGATGCCATCCAGCCATCTCATCCTCTGTCGTCACCTTCTCCTCCTGATCCTAGTCCCTCCCAGCATCAGAGTTTTTCCACTGAGTCAACTCTTCTCATGAGGTGGCCAAAGTATTGGACTTTCAGCTTTAGCATCAGTCCTTCCAATGAACACCCAGGACTGATCTCCTTTAGGATGGACTGGTTGGATCTCCTTGCAGTCCAAGGGACTCTCAAGAGTCTTCTCCAACATCACAGTTCAAAAGCATCAATTCTTTGGTGCTCAGCTTTCTTCACAGTCCAACTCTCACATCCATACATGACCACTGGAAAAACCATAGCCTTGACTAGACAGACCTTGGTTGGCAAAGTAATATCTCTGCTTTTTAATATGCTATCTAGGTTGGTCATAACTTTCCTCCCAAGGAGTAAACATCTTTTAATTTCATGGCTGCAATCACCATCTGCAGTGATTTTGGAGCCCTAAAAAATAAAGTCTGACATTGTTTCCACTGTTTCCCTATGTATATATATATATACATAAAACTGAAAACTTTGCTGTATATATACCTAAAACATTGTAAATCAACTACACTTAAATAAAAATATAAGCAAGCTACAAGGCTATGTTGTACAAAAGAGGGAAATAGCTAATTGTTTATAATAAGTACAAATGGAGTATAACCTTTAAAAATTATTAATCACTGTGCCGTACACCTAAAGCATACAATATTGCACATTGACTATAACTCAAAAAAAATTAAAAAGAGCATATTGCAGAGCTTCCTACTTTTTACAGCACCTTTTATACAGATACATTTCCATACCTCTGCCACAAAAAAACTTCTGACTTTTTTCTGTTAATTTAGTTCTTCCAATTATATTGTCATCGTCTAATGATGTCTCTAATATTAAAGCTTTTTAACAGCATTTTACTGTGTATCAAGTTGCTACCACATAGTAATGAATTTAAAAGGAAAACTTCTAAAACGCCAAAAGGTTTTACATACAAAAATGTTCAATAAAATGTTATTTATAATCATTGAAATTAGAAAACAGTGTTACTGATTCATCTTTGCTCAATAAATATTTTATTTTGAATGAGAACTTTTTATAGCACAGAAAATTCCTACTTGTGGATTGTTTATAGTGAGTACTCCATACCTTCTTAAAAAGCCAACAATGATTATGCTGTGATCTTTGAATCATCCATCAACTGCCACACTCATGTAGGCATGGGTGATAATATACTATAGGTAACTAAAACTACAGTATATGTTTTATGTCTTCTTACAAGGAAAAGATACTTGCTTCTTGGAAGAAAAGCTATGACAAACCTAGACAGCATCTTGTAAAGCAGAGATATCATTTTGCTGACAGAGGTCTGTATAGTCAAAGCTATGGTTTTTCCTGTAGTCATGTATGGATACAAGAGTTGGACCATAAAGAAGGCTGAGCACTGAAGAATTGATGCTTTCCAACTTTGATGTTGGAGAAGACTCTTGAGAATTCTTGGACTGAAAGGAGATCCAACCAGTCCATCCTAAAGGAAATAAGTCCTGAATGTTCATTGGAAGGACTGATGATGAAGCTAAAGTTCCAATACTTTGGCCCCTGATGCAAAGAACCAGTGATTGGAAAAGACCCTGATGCTGGTAAAGACAGAAAGCAGAAGGAGAACGGGAAAACAGATGAGATGATTGGATGGCATCACCAACTCAATGGACATGAGTCTGAGCAAGCTCCGGGAGATGGCAAAGGACAGGAAAGTCTGGCATGCTGTACTCCATGGGGTGGCAAAGAGTCAGACATGACACATGGCAACAAGTCAGACATGCAGAGCAACTGAACAACAACAAAGGCAATCACATTTAGAAATTTTGGTCCACAAGACAAAGTTTTGCAACAAGAAAATCTAAATTTAAATTGTGGCTCTACTTCTGAAAGGGTTTTGTTCTTATGTAAGTCATTAACCTTCTTGGACTTTGCTGGCTTGGTAAAGTTATTATAATAATAATAATAATAATTCTTCAAAGTGTTTCTGAAAGTAAAAACAAGCTTTTGATGGTTGCACTACTATGTGAATATACTAACACCCACTGCGTTGTATACTTTAAATGGGCAAATTGTATTTTATGTCAACTATATTTCAATAAAGTACTTTAAGAAATGAAGCCACATGTGATCCTCATGGTTGCTTTTAAGCAGTGTACATTGTATTCATTACCCACGTTGTACACTGGAGGAAACAGATTAGAGGAGGTAAAAAGTCTTCCCTATCTGAAACCTAAGCCTGGCTTCTCCTCTTTTCCACTAAATTTCTGTTCTACTCAACTCTGTACATATTTTAAGAAATGTAGGAATGCATACTTAATTAGATAAATTTTTGGTTAGCTACAGAATGGCAAAATGGATCACAGTTATTATTTCATTCTTCCAAAGTGCCAGTCGTAACTATGTAAGAGTTTTGTGGCTGAACCTTCTTCAGTGATTATGAATTGCTACCCTTCCTGGGCTCCCCAGGTGGTGCTAGTGATGAATAATCTGCTTTGCAGGAGACACAAGAGGTGCTGGTTTGATTCCTGGGTTGGAATTATCCTCTGAAATAGGAAATGGAAACCCACTCCAGTATTCTTGCCTGAAAAATTCCATGGGCAGAGGAACCTGGTGGGCTACAATCCATGGAGCCACACAGAGTCAGACACAACCGAGCACACACTGATCTTCCCTAGCAGTGTACCTGGGACAGACTGCTGTGCTCAGTGGCCCTCTTTTCAACCTCACAACTTAGCCCTCTCCAAAGTTGACACTGTACACCTACCACTGAATCACACATGGTTCCCTTGGCTCAACATCTGGTTTCATACCTCCAGATTGATGCTGGCTATTCTTTTCTTCAGAAATAGCTTCCCAGGTTGTCTAATGTACGAACACCTACAGACTTGAGCACCAACATGGGACATCTCTTCCTGGTAAGTTATCTTAGAGATAATGTTTATAATGATTATGGGATGGAGGTTTGGATACAAACATATATGGTCCCCAGTACTTATCAGTTGTACAAACATGGGACTTATTGTCACTTCTCGATCATTTATAAAAATGGAAAGAGTCCCTAATATATCAGATATAGTTAGGATTATATGAAATAATGACTACACTAAAGTCTTTGACAATGTAGATCATGACAAACGGTGGAAAATTCTGAAAGAGATGGGAATACCAGACCACCTTACCTGCCTCCTGAGAAACCTGTATTCAGGTCAAGAAGCAACAGTTACAATTGGACATGGAACAACGGACTGGTTCCAAATTGGGAAAGGAGTATGGCAAGGTTATATATCGTCACCCTGCTTTTTTATCTTATATACAAAGTACATAAGAAATGCCAGGCTGGATGAATCACAAAATGGAATCAAGATTGCCAGGAGATATATCAACAACCTCAGATATGTGGATAAGACTACTCTAATGACATAAAGAGAAGAAGAACGAAAGAGCCTCTTGATGAAAGTGAAAGAGGAGCATGAAAGAGCTGACTTAACGCTCAACATTCAAAAAAGTAAGGTCATGGCAACTGGTTCCATTACTTCATGGCAAATAGATGGGGAAAAATGGAAACAGTGGCAGATTTTATTTTCTTGGGCTCCAAAATCACTGCAGATGGTGACTGCAGCTATGAAATTAAAATGTGCTTACTCCTTGGAAGGAAAGCTATGACAAACCTAAACAGCATCTTAAAAAGCAGAGACTACTTTGCCAACAAAGGTCCATATAGTCAAAGCTGCTGTTTTTCAAGCAGTCATGTATAGATGTGAGAGTTGGACCATAAGGAAAGCTGAATGCCAAAGAACTGATGCTCTTGAACTGTTATGCTGGAGCAGACTCTTGAGAGTCCCTTCAACAGCAAGGAGATGCAACCAGTCAATACTAAAGGAAATCAATACTGAATATTCACTGGAAAGATTTATGCTGAAGCTGGAGCTCCAATACTTTGGCCACCTCATACAAATAGCCAATTCATTGGAAAAGACCCTGATCCTGGGGAAGGATAGGGGGATAAGGGAACAACAGAGGATGAGATGGTTGGATGGCATTACCATTTCGATGGACGTGAGTTTGAGCAATCTCAGGAAGATAGTGAAGGACAGGGAAGCCTGGCAAGCTACAGTCCATGGGGCTGCAAAGAGTCGGACATGACTTAGTGACTGAACAACAACAGCAATGCCTGTAAAGAACTCTACATCATATTAAACACCCATTATTAAAAATAAGCTATTGGTTTAGAAATTCTAAGTAAAGTTATTTATTTTCATTTAATTCATTTCATTTCTCAATTACCTAATCTTCTATTTAATCTATCATACATTATTGGAACTATCAATTCTATCCCCATAATGAGTTCTTTGAAAAGCAAGACCGTCTTTTTGATTTGTATATTCCAAAAACCCACCATAGAACCTGGCACATAGTTGAATATCAATAAATTTACTGAATTGATAGTTAAATGGACAAAGTAAAAGATTCCAAAGTCGGAATTAATTAGATTTTGTTTGAATCACAGTTGTCACTTACTAGTGTGGCAATTTCTTCAACTTCTCCAAGTTTCAGTCTCCCTACTTAAAATATAAATTAAGACAATGATACTTAATGTGGCTATTGTGTCCTTTCCGAGATACAGATTCTAAATATGGGGCATGTTTTGTGAATTGTATTGTTCTGCAGAAATAATAATTTATAGTATTTTAATGTTTTATTTGATGATCTTTTCTGTTTTCAATACTTTTTCTAGAGCTATAGACTGTTCAGTTGAATTTTATAAAAATATTGTCATTATAGAGTAAAAATATGAGAATGTACAATTAAGAGGAAGAAAAAGTCCAGCAGCTTTTCTTGGCCTGGAGAGATTTTGCATGTCACAGAACCTGTCAGAGGTGTTGGTTAAGTTCTGAAATCTATAAGCATAGAGGTAGTTGGCTCTCACAGGGGATTCTTTAACACACCTGCCTAAAAAAAGGCTTGTTCCACAAGCTCCCTGTCAAATTTACTTCCAATTACTCTGGTTCCTCTAGGGCAGCTATTCAAACTTGTGGAACTTTTGAAGCAAAGTGCCCGTCCTGTCTCGGCCCTAATTTTGCATATATTGTGTGCTACTATTTCACCCTAGTGTCCTGACTCTCTGTTCATCCTGGATGAGTCAGAATCCAGAAAGTTTCTTTTTAGCATCTGAGATCCATTTTGTGAGATTTCATTTCTTTTCCAATTGTGTGGCTATTTCAGGGATTTGACCAATTTAAGACTTCTATTATGATTCATGAAAATAATTACAAGCCTAAAGGCAGATGGAAATAGATTATAGCCCATGGAAGTGGAAGTAAAAAAAAAATTAAACATGTGTTAAGTGCTAAGTACTGTGTTATATATTTTCATAATTTCATTTATCCCTCACAGTAGCTCTAAAGAAAGCCAAGAACTTTTGACAAAGAAATTAAGTTCAGAGATTTTAAGAAATTGGTCCAAAACTATATATTAAATCAGAGGCAAGGTTGGAATTCAGATCCATCTGAATCCAGAGTCTAAACTCTTTAAATGCATTAGCTTTCCTCAACTTCTATGGGGTCTAACCCATTGAAGTATTTCATACAGCCTCTCAGCTTAGTTGATGATTTGCTACTTGGTTAGACACAACAGTTTGGTCTTTGTAAGTATTTATATTATCGAAGAAAGTAAAATATAATGGGTATATATATATATATATATATATATGGGTGAGTATATATATATATGTGTGTGTGTGTGTGTGTGTGTATATATATATATATATATATAAACTCCCTTATATTCTTCAAATGATTGCTCAGTTCTATCAAACATATTTATCAAGATCTAACAGTCAATTTGACTTGCCCAAGGAGAATAACACGTCTGCATAAAGCATGTTTCTTACTAATGCAGATTTCATTCCTCAGAAAATAAGCCCCTTAGGTAAATAAGCTGCCTTTATCTTGATTAGAGAAAAATTATACTTTGTGACTTAAAGTTGGCTTCTGTTGCCTAAGCTCTCTGTTTTGAAATTAGTCATTTAGAAGGAAATGCATTGATTTGCATAAAGAGGCCAAGGTTTCCTGGGAAGTGAAAGATCAACTATCTTTCCCCAAAATATTTTTCTCTTCCTCTATTAGATGGATATTGTGAGGACTTGATCATCCCAATTCAATCTGAAATTGAGCAGCTCTAGGCTAGCTCATGAATCTCTAAAACTCTGAATCACTAAAGTAATGACTAATAAGTACTTTCTGTAAAGGACCAAATAGAAATATTTTAGGATTTGAGGGTCAGACAATCTGTCATAATGACTAAAATCCCTCCTTAGCATAAAAGCATAGAAAATATGTAACAAATAGGTTTTCTAGTGAAGCTTTATCAATATTAAAATATGAATGTCATCATTTAATCAGCAAGTTATTCTCATTTTGATGTTTTTTCAACTACTTAAAACCATAAAACCCATTTTTAGGTCATTAGTCATCTAAAAGGTGATAGAAGAAATTGACCTTTGACACCTGGCTTAAAGAATGGCAGAACCACATAAGTATGAATAGTTTTGGTACCATAATTACCATGAAAAATGTCAAACCTAAATGCCTGTATAAGCCTTCCTCAAAAAAGAATAAATATCTCAAATAAACAACCTAACCTACCACTTAGAATAATTAGAAAACAACAACAACAAACAAAACCTAATGTCAGAAGGAAGGAAATGATAAAAATCAGAGAGGAAATAAAATTGAGATTAAAAGGCAATTGAGAAATCAGTAAATCAAGATCTGGTTTTATTTCAAAGGATAAACAAAACCTCTAGCTAGGTTCACCAAGAAGAGAACCCACATAAAGTAAGAAATAAAAGAGGAGAATAAGAACTGATACCGCTGAAATACAAAAAATCATGAGAGTACCATGAACAAATATATACCAACGGATTGGACAATCTAAGAAATGGATGAGTATCCAGAAAAATACAGCTCATCAAAACTGAATCAAGAAAAAATAATTTGACTAGATCAATCACTATAAGTGAAACAGAATCTCTAATAATAATAATAATAATAAAACCTCCCAGCAAACAGAAATCCAGGGCCAAGTGACTTCATTGGTGAATTCTACCAAACATACAAAGAACTTGAACCAATCCTTGTTACATTCTTCCAAAAGACTGAGAAGGAGAGAACACTCCCAAAGGCATTCTATGAAACCACCATCATGCTGATACCAAAGCCAGATAAAGACACTACCAAAAAAGAAAGTTGCAAGTTAATGTCTTTGATAAATGTAGATGCAAAATCCTCAAGAAAATATTAGCAAACCAAATACAACAACAAATAAAATGGATCATACATAGTGATCATGCTGAATTCATCTCAGAATCATGAAGATGATTCAACGCGTGCAAAGTAACCTGATGCACCACATCAACAAAAGACAAAAACTGCATGATCACCTCAATAAATACAGAAAAAGGATTTGAGAAAATTCAACATCCTTTCCTAATAAAAACTCTTACCAAAGTGGGCATGCTGCTGCTGCTGCTGCTAAGTCGCTTCAGTCGTGTCCGACTCTGTGCGACCCCATAGATGGCAGCCCGCCAGGCTCCCCCATCCCTGGGATTCTCCAGGCAAGAACACTGGAGAGGGTTGCCATTTCCTTCTCCAATGCATGAAAGTGAAGAGTGAAAGTGAAGTCGCTCAGTCATGCCCGACTCTTAGCGACCTCATGGACGGCAGCCCACTAGTACTAGAGTACTGGAGTGGGTTGCCATTGCCTTCGCCAAAGTGGGTATAGAGGGGACATATCTCAACATAATAAAAGCTATTTATAACAAACCCACGGCCAATGAACGATGATACTCAACGATGAAAAACTGAAAGCATTAAATCTGGAACAAGATAAAGAGGCCCACTTTTGCCACATCTTTCAACATATTATTGGAAGTCCTAGCCACAACATTCAGACAAGACAAAGAAAACATATCTAAATTGGAAGAGAAGAGGTGATATTGTCATTATATGCAGATGACATGAGACAGAAAACCCTGAAGACTCCACACAAAAACTACTAAACAGATAAGTGAATTCAGCAAGGTAGCAGGATACCAGATTAACATACAGAAACTGGGTTGCATTTCTTTATAATACAATAATATATCAGAAAGGGAAATAAAAATTCCTTTAACATCATATCAAGGAATAAAATACTTAGAATAAATATGACCAAGGAGGTGAAGACTTAACTACTCAAGACTATAAAACATTGATAAGGGAAATTGAAGATAATCCAAAGAAATGGAAAGATATCCCATGCTCTTGGATTGGAAGAATTAATATTGTTAGAATGGCCGTATTACCCAAAGATATCTATAGACTTAATACAATCCCTATCAAATTATATATCAATACTTCTACATAAACATTAAAAATTCCTAGAAGAAAACAGACAAAACATTCTGTGACATAAATTGTAGCAATGTTTCTTAAGTCTCCCAATAGAATAGAAATAAAAGCAAAAATTAAAAAAATGGGACATTATCAAACTTACAAACTTCTACATAACAAAGGAAATCATAAACAATATTGAAAAGACAACTTATGGAATGAAAGAAAATATTTGCAAACAACGTAACTGACAATGGCTTAACTTTATACAAACAGCTCACAGTTCAGTATCAAACAAAACAAAAACACACACACAAAAATCCAACAAAAGAGGAATCCAGTCAAAAAATTCACAGAAGACCTAAATAGACATTTCTCCAAAGACAACATGTAGATGGCCAATAGGAACATGAAAATAAATCCAACATCAATAATTATTAGAGAAATGTAAATCAACATTACAATGAGGTATCACCTGAAACTGGTCAGAATGGCCATCATCAAAAAGTCTATAAATAATTTCTGGGGAGGGTGTGGAGAAAAGAGAAACCTTCTACATTGTTGGTAGGAATACAGACCCTATAGGAAACAGTATGGAGGAGTTTCCTTAAAAAAATAAAAACAGAGAAAACCTATTATCTAGCCATCCCACTCCATATATATATCCAGAGAAAAGTATAACTTGAAAAGATACTGCACTCCAATGTTCACTATAAGACATGGAAGAAACCTAAGTATCTGTTGACAGATGAGTGGATAAAGAAGATGTGTACATTTACACAGTGGAATATTAATCAGTCATTAAAAGGAATGAAATAATGCCATTTGAAGCAACATGGATAGTCCTAGAGATTACTTATTAAGTAAGTCTGACAGAGAGACAAATATATGATATTGCCTATATGTGGAATCTGAAAACTATGATACAAATGATCTTATATACTAAACAGAAATAGACTCACAGAGAAAACAAACTTATGTTTACCAAAGGGGAAAGCAGAGGGAAAGATAAAGGAGAAATGTGAGATTACAGATACAAACTACTATACATAAACATGAAAACATATGTGGTATAATCTGCTGTACATCAGTAACTAACACAACATTTAAAATCAACTATACTTCAATAGGACTTCCCTGGTAACACAGCTGGTAAAGAATCAGCCTGCAATGCAGGAGATCTGGTTCGATTCCTGGGTTGGGCAGTTCCCCTGAAAGAGGGTATGGCAACCCACTCTAGTATTCTTACCTGGAGAATCCCCACAGACAGAGGAGCCTGGCAGGCTACAGTCCATGGGGTCACAAAGAGTTGGACATGACTGAGCAACTAAGCACTTACCTCAATAAAAAATAAAAGTATGGTATTGATTAATGGAATAGAATAGAGAGCCCATAAATAAGACCCCAAATGATCAAATGTTCAAATGATCTTTGTAAAGAGTACTAAGGCTACACATTGGGGAAAGGACAGTCTCTATCTAATTACAAAAGAATGATACTGGATCTTTACTGGATAAAAGAGTTCACTCAAAATGGATGAGACCTAAATGTAATTGTGGTGCAGATTGTAAAGAATCTGCCTGCAATGAAGGAGACCCAGGTTCAATCTCTGGTTCAGGAAGATCCCCTGGAGAAGGGAATGGCTACCCACTCCAGTATTCTTGTCTGGAGAATTCCATGGACAGACGAGCCTGGCGGGCTACAGTCCATGGGATCACAAAGAGTTGGACACAACTGAGCGACACTAACATACAACTCTTAGAATGTAATAGAGGGGAGAGGCTTCCTGACATTAAATTCAACATTGATTGCTTGGATACAACACCTAAAGCACAGGCAGTAAAACAAAGCGGACTAATGAGATTTTATCAAATTAACAGCTGCACAGAAAAGGAAACAATCAACAGAATAAAGAGACAACTTATGACACTGTAGGAAATATTTATAAGTTGTATATATGATACAGGGGTTAATATCCAGAACACATAAAGAACACTTACAACTCAACAACAACAAAATAATCTGATTGAAAAATGGACAAAAGACTTGCTTAGACATTTCTTGAAAGATGATATGACCAGTGAATAAATGAAAAGATATTCAACAGTATTAATCATTAGGAAAATGCATCTCAAAACCACAATGAGACAAAAACCTATACTCAAGATGGCCATTATGAAAGAAAGTAAGTGTTGACAAGGATGGGGAGAAATTGGAACCCTTGTATGGTGCCAGTGGGGTTTTAAACGATGAAACCATTATGGGAAACAATATGTATGTTCCTCCAAAAAATAAAATAGAACTACCATATGACAAAAAAAAAAAAAAAATCCCACTTTCCAGTACACATTCAAAAGAACTGAAAAGTGGATCTTGAAGAGATATTTGCTTATCCATGTTCAATCTAGTATGTGTAATAGGAAAAAAAAGTGACTATATTGGATCTATTTCTTTTATTTTAGGAGAGATAAGAAAGCCTTCCTCAGTGATCAATGCAAAGATATAGAGGAAAACAATAGAATAGGAAAGACTAGAGATCTCTTCAAGAAAGTTAAAGATACCAAGGGAACATTTCATGCAAAATTGGGCACAATAAAGGACAGAAATGGTGTGGACTTATCAGAAGCAGAAGATATTAAGAAGATATGGCAAGAATACATAGAAGAACTATACAAAATAGATCTTCATGACCTGTGTAATCATGATGGTGTGATCACTCAACTAGAGTCAGACATCCTGGAATGCAAAATCAAGTGGACCTTAGGAAGCATCACTACGAACAAAGCTAGTGGTGGTGATGGAATCCAGTTGAGCCATTTCAAATCCTAAAAGATGATGCTATGAAAGGGCTGCATTCAATATGCCAGCAAATTTGAAAGACTCAGCAGTGGCCACAGGACTGGAAAAGCTCAGTTTTCATTCGAATCCCAAAGAAAGGCAATGCCAAAGAATGCTCAAACTACCGCACAATTGCACTCATCTCACACACTAGCAAAGTAATGCTCAAAATTCTCCAAGCCAGGCTTCAACGGTACATCAACGATGAACTTTCAGATGTTCAAGCTGGATTTAGAAAAGGCAGAGAAACCAGAGATCAAATTGCCAATATCCGTTGGATCATCAAAAAAGCAAGAGAGGTCAGAAAAACATCTATTTCTGCTTTATTGAGTATGCCAAAGCCTTTGACTGTGTGGACCACAACAAACTATGGAAAATTCTTAAAGAGATGGGAATACCAGACCACCTGAACTCATTCCTGAGAAATCTGTATTCAGGTCAAGAAGCAACAGTTAGAACTGGACATGGAACAACAGACCGGGAAGGAGTATGTGAAGACTGTATATTGTCACCCTGCTTATTTAACTGTATGCAGAGTACATCATGAGAAATGCTGGTCTGAATGAAGCACAAGTTGGAATAAGGATTGCTTGGAGAAATATCAATAACCTCAGATATGCAGATGATAGCACCCTTATGTCAGAAAGTGAATAAGAACTAATGAGCCTCTTCATGAAAGCGAGAGAGTGAAGAAGTTGGCTTAAAACTCAACATTCAGAAAACTAAGATCATGGCATCTGGTCCCATAACTTCATGGAAAAGAGGTTGGGAAACAATGGAGAAACAGTGAAAGATGATTTTTTTGGTCTCCAAAATCACTGCAGATGGTGACTGCATCCATGAAATTAAGAGATGCTTGGAAGAAAGTCATGACCAACCTAGACAGCATATTAAAAAGCAGAGACATTACTTTGCTAGCAAAGGTCTGTCTAGTCAAAGCTATGGTTTTTCCAGTAGTCATGTATAGATGTGAGAGTTGGAGTATAAAGAAAGCTGAGTGCTAAAGAACTGATGTTTTTGAACTGCAGTGTTGGAGAAGACTCTTAAGCATCCCTTGGACAGCAAGGAGATCCAACCAGTCCATCCTAAAGGAAATCAGTCCTGAATATTCATCGGAAGGACTGATACTGAAGATGAAACTCCAATACTTTGGCCATCTGATGGGAAGAACTGACTCATTTGAAAAGACCCTAATCCTGGGAAAGATTGAAGGCTGGAGGAGAAGGGGACAACAGAGGATGAGATGGTTGGATGGCATCACCAACTCAATGGACATGAGTCTGAGTAAGCTCCAGGAGTTAGTGATGGACAGGGAAGCCTAGCATGTAACTGATGTATTCTAATATTTCTGCTATAAGTTAATCACTGAACAGATATTGCCTGAGTGTTAAAGTAAAATACCTTTGTTTAAACTCACAGGAAACATCATGACAAGGCCCACCTAAGAATGGCTGCAGGAAAGAAGAAATTAACATATCCCCTTGAGAGACTGGCCAGAACCAGCAAAACTTATACTCAAAGTGTGTGTGTGTGTGGGGGGGGGGGGAGAGT
>SJYT01018945.1:54735-74038 GCA_006410635.1 Cephalophus harveyi | reverse complement strand
GAGAGGGGGGGGGTGGTTACAACAATTGCAATAATTTAAGGCCTTTTTAACTTCTTCTCCTCATCTCCCACTTCTTTGATTATAGGGGAAAAAAAGTAAAATGAAAGTCGCTCAGCCGTGTCTGAACTCTTTGCCACCCCATGCACTATTCAGTCCATGGAATTTTCCAGGCCAGTATACTGGAGTGGGTAGCCTTTCCCTTCTCCAGGGGATCTTCCTAACCCAGGTCTCCTGCACTGCAGGTGGATTCTTTACCAGCTGAGCCACAAGGGAAGCCCAAGAATACTGGAGTGGGTAGCCTATCCTTTCTCCAGCAGATCTTCCCAACCCAGGAATCGAACTGGGGTCTCCCACATTGCAGGCAGATTTTTACCAACTGAGCTATCAGGGAAGCCCTTTATAATAGAAACTATCATCCAAACTCTGGCAGGATGGTTCTTGGGACACTGGTCCACCATTTTCTCATGTGGCTGGCTTTCCAAATAAAGTTCCTTTACCTAGCTTATTATGTAGGAAACAGGAGGAGCTTGGACTCAGTAACACATGATTAATAATAACGGTGAGATGAAAGCAAAATAATTGTCCATCTATGGGAAAAAGATTAAAGAATATATGATATATCATACAAGGGTATATTATTTAACTTTACAAAGTAAACTAGTCATATGCTATACTCATGAAGCTTGAGTCCATTATGCTAAGTTAAATAGTTAGTTAGTTCAGTCACTCAGTTGAGTCCGATTCTTTGCAACCTCATGAATCGCAGCATGCCAGGCCTCCCTGTTCACCACCAACTCCCAGAGTTCACTCAGATTCACGTCCATTGAGTCAGTGATGCCATCCAGCCATCTCATCCTCTGTCGTCCCCTTCTCCTCCTGCCCCCAATCCCTCCCAGCATCAGAGTCCTTTCCAATGAGTCAACTCTTCTCATGAAGTGGCCAAAGTACTGGAGTTTCAGCTTCAGCATCATTCCTTCCAAAGAAATCCCAGGGCTGATCTCCTTCAGAATGGACTGGTTGGACCGCCTTGCAGTCCAAGGGACTCTCAAGAGTCTTCTCCAATACCACAGTTCAAAAGCATCAATTCTTTGGCGCTCAGCCTTCTTCACAATCCAACTCTCACATCCATACATGACTACTGGAAAAACCATAGCCTTGACTAGATGGACCTTTGCTGGCAAAGTAATGTCTCTGCTTTTCAATATGCTATCTAGGTTGATCATAACTTTTCTTCCAAGGAGTAAGCGTCTTCTAATTTCATGGCTGCAGTCACCATCTGCAGTGATTTTGGAGCCCCCCAAAATAAAGTCTGACACTGTTTCCACTGTTTCCCCATCTATTTCCCATGAAGTGATGGGACCAGAGGCCATGATCTTCGTTTTCTGAATGTTGAGCTTTAAGCCAACTTTTTCACTCTCCACTTTCACTTTCATCAAGAGGCTTTTTAAGCCAGTCACAAAAAAGACAAATACTGCATGATTCCAATTTTATGAGGGTCTTAGAGAAATCATATTCTCAGAAAGGAAAAAGTATAATGATTTCCAGGAGCTGGAGGAAGATAAAAAAGGAAGTTGCTGTTCAATGGATAAAGAATTTCAGTTCTGCAACATGAAAAAATTATAGAGCCCTGTTATACAACAGTGTGCATATAGGAACACTACCATACTGTACACTTGAAGTTATTAAGATGTTACCTTTTATGTCATGTATTTTTTAATACCAATAAAAATAAACATTTTGAATCTAAAGAACCTAAAATTGTTTTGATACCAAACATCGAAATAAAGATTTCATTATTTTGTCTTTAAAAAGGTCAGGAGGAAAGCAATATAAGCACAGAAAGCAAAAGATATGATACACATAAACAAGGAAACAAGTGACAGCACACAGGAACTAATCATAATGTCCTACTTGATGGTAATCACATAAGACAAGAAATAAGCACAAACTCAGTGCAAACTGAGGCCAGTGCAGACAGCGTCAGTGTGATCAAAAGACAGCCAAGTTGTGGAGCAGGCTTAGTGAGCACCTGCTCCTGAGAAGAGAATCTTTAAGAGGAAAGTCTCTAACAGAAAATAGGAAATGACAGATTACATAATAAGACTGACTGAGTGGAAAATTGTACCAAGAGGCTTTAGCAGACACAGAAGGAGGACAAACAAAATAGGCAAGTAAATAAGAAGGCAAGTACTTGCTTTCCCCAAAACAAAAAGGAAGTATAATCCAATAAACTACAGTGCTCAATTTATGAATAATCCTCCATAAGGATAACCTTGTAAATACCACCTAGATGATATAAATTAAAAAAAAATTATAATGATATTGGGATAATGGAGAAGGGAAACACAAAGGATTCAGTTTTAAGAGAGATAAATTCACATTTACTTTAATAAGAATTCAAAAGATAATTTCTAAAGTCTGAGTGTGTAAAGAATCCACCTACAATTCAGGAGATGCAGGTTCAATCCCTAGGTCAGGAAGATCTCCTGGAGGGCATTGCAGCCCCCTCTAGTATTGTTGCCTGAAAAATCCCATGAACAGAAGCCTGGTGGGCCACAGTCCGTGGGGTAGCAAAGAGTCAGACACAACTGAAGCGAATGAGCACACACACAAGCACATTACTATAAAAGAATTGAAACAGCTTGACTTTGGCAGAGCTAATCAGAGTGCTAGGAAGATAGAGGTCCAAAAACAGTTGTATATTTTACAACCATTTGCATCATTTGATTTACAAGTACATACTTTAGCTTTTTAGAAAGTTAATTTTAAATAGCTTTATCTGAAATTTTATGTAGCCATTTAATGCATAAATTTTTTTTTTAAGTTATAGAACTTTATATATATAAATACCTCCTACAGTTATGTACACAATAATATATTCAAGTTTCTAATCAAAATGTGAAAACTGTTGAGGTTTACTATCTAACTTTTTATAATATTTTATTTTCTGTTCCTGTTAAAAAATCAAGTCCCATGTAGATGCCCTCAAACTCAGTCCAGTTTTCTCATTAATGTTACATATTGTTTTTTCCTATGTGCCACAATGTGTACATGCTTGAGAAGCACTGTCCTAAATTATTCTTTGTCCAATTCTAGTGATTATAAAATTATAAAAGTATTTGCCACAGTTAGTAAGTGTTGTTTTCCTAGTCCTTTCCTCTCTTGAAATTAAAGAAAAAAAATATGAGATATTGGATAACTATTCCAAGCTAGACTGTAAAGCCTATTTAATCCATTCTACAGCTGAAAATTATATAACTGTTTTTGCTTTTAATGACTTTACATTTTCTATGGCCAGAGTTTCTCTCTCACCTCTATTTATCCCACCTAGGACTGTGTTTGCAACAGTGAAAGACTAATGTTTAAACCAAAGACAACATTTCAGCTATGCTACAGGATACATAAGCTTTTGTGGGCTGGCTTGAATGTTTACTGATTACTTCAATCATAAATCTTTCTCTGTATGACTAGTATATATTTTTAAGCTTCTTTGTAATTTACTATTATTATAATAAGATGAAGCTAATATTTATCTCCAAAGGCTTCAGTTGATAGTCAAGTGCTTTAATGGCCAGGACAGTATGAATATTATCCAATTTGAATGGCTGCCCTATTGATGAATATTCATGATTTAAATATTAAAACATTTCATGCAAAGATGGGCACAATAGAGGACAGAAATGGCGAGGACCTAACAGAAGCATGAGATTAAGAAGTAATAAGAATACACAGAACTGTACAAAAATGTCTTAATGACCCAGATAACCACAATGATGCAGTCATTCTTCTAGTGCAAGACATCCTGGAGTGTGAAGTCAAGTGGACCTTAGGAAGCATTACTATGAACAAAGCTAGTGGAGGTGATGGAATTCCAGCTGAGCTATTTCAAATCCTAAAAGTGCTGCACTCAATATGCCAGCAAATTTGGAAAACTCAGCAGTGGCCACAGGACTTAAAAAATATAGAAGGTCAGTTTTGATAACAAACCCAAAGAAAGGTGATGTCAGAGAATGTTCAAATTACTGTATAGTTACATTCACTTCACATGCTCAAAATCCTTCAAGATAGGCTTCAGCAGTACATGAACTGAGAATTTCCAAATATTCAAGTTGGATTTAGAAAAGGCAGGGAAAGCAGAGATCAAATTGCCAACATCTGCTGTATCATAGAAAAACAAGAATTCCCCCCACCCCAAAATCTGCTTCTGCTTCACTGACTATGCTAAAGCCTTTGACTGTGTAGATCACAACAAACAGTGGAAAATTCAAGAGATGGGAATACCAGACCACCTTAACTGCCTCCTGAAAATCCTGTAGGCAGGTCAAGAAACAACCATTAGAACCAGGTGTGGAACAACAGGACTGGTTCATAATTGAGAAAGATGTCAAGGCTGCATATTGTCACCCTTGTTCTTTAACTTATATGCAAAGTACATCACATGGAATGTTGGGTTGGATGAAACACAAGCTGGAATCAAGATTGCCAGGAGAAATATCAATAACCTCAGATATGCAGATGATACCACCCTTATGGCAGAAAGCAAAGAGAAACTAAAGAGACTCTTGATGAAAGTGAAAGAGGAGAGTAAAAAAGCTGGTTTAAAACTCAACATTCAAAAAATGTAGATCATGGCATCCAGTCCCATCACTTCATGGCAGATAGATGAGAATCAGTGAAAACCATGACAGACTTTATTTACTTGGGTTCCAAAATCACTACAGATATTCACTGCAGCCATGAAATTAAAAGATGCCTGCTCCTTGGAAGAAAATATATGACAAACCTAGATAGCATTTTAAAAAGCACAGCCATCACTTTGCCAACAAAAGTCCATCTAGTCAAAGCTATGGTTTTTCCAGTCATCATGTATAGATGTGAGAGTTGGACTATAAAGAAGACTGAGAGCCCAAGAATTGATACTTTTGAACTGTAGTACTGGAGAAGACTCGAGAGTCCCTTGGACAGCAAGGAGATCAAACCAGTCAATCCTAAAGGAAACCAACCCTGAATATTCATTGGAAGGACTGATGTTGAAGCTGAAGTTCTAGCACTTTGGCCTCCTGATGCAAAGAGCTGACTCTCTGGAAGACTCTGATGCTGGGAAAGATTGAGGGCAAGAGTAGAAGGGGACGACAGAGAATGAGGTGCTTGCATGGCATCAGTGACTCAATGGATATGAGTTTGAACAAACTCTGGGAGATAGTGAAGGACAGGGAAGCCTGGCATGCTGCAATTCATGGGGTCATAAAGTCGGACATGACCAAGCAAATGCACAACAACAAAGTATTAAAAAGATTAAAATAGTACCAGTAGTGTCAACAGCTCAGACCAATGCATATTGTAAGTGCTAAATGCTAATTTTCTCTTTTTTGGAGAAAATTGTGTTTCCAACTCTAAACTGTCACCTTATAAAAATACTACAGTTAAAACGTAGTTGAAACTCTTGGTTATTTTGTATAAGGCTGTGAATTTTATGTTCCGAAACAAATTCTTCCAAGGAGGTCTTAGTTTCTTTGATAAGTCGTAGCTAGAAAGAGTAAAAGTTGTCTGAGCTACTGAATCAGCTGAACAGAAAAGAGCACATTCAACAGCATTAGTGCAGTGTGTGATGTGTCTTATCACTTTTGAGTGAAGAGCCAGGAAATTATAGACCCAGACAAGATGATGAGGTGTTGGGAATTGTATCATACACGCTTTTCACTTTAGTGATGGCTATAATCTTAGCTCAGTGTCACTGTACTCATCCGTTTCAATGTACTGTACATTTTCAACTGAATGCTCAACTTGTATTTCCATCATTCTATAATCATAAAGAAATAGAAATGACTTAAGTACATTTTGGGGGTGGGGGTCCTATAACTTGGTTCCACATTAGCTACCTGAATACCTCTCCTAATTCTCTCAGTCTTGCCTTACCTTTCATCCCTGACAAAACAGCTTTCTCTACCAACATTCTGAATTGTACCGCCACTATCACCCCATCCTACCATAGTATCACAGTTATTCTCTACCATCCAGCCTTTGCCATCACCATCCTGCGCCATAAAATAGAATGAATTACGAAGGTGGCAGCAGACCTGAGCTAACAGAAAGCCCAATCTCAGAAGAATTTATAAAAAGTCGGTATGAAATACTGACTTCTGTTGACAAAAAAAATTAAGCAATCTAAGAACAAAACGGAAAACTTTATTAGAGCCAAAGTGAGGATTATCAACTAGAAGCAGCATCTCAGAAAGCTCTGAGAACTGTTCCAGCCATTAGAAGCAACACACAGTTTACGTAACTTTTTTGAGACTAAACATTGTCATTAGATGATGTACTGACAGTTTATATAGTCCAGACATAAGCATCATTGTGTCCCCTTAAAGGATCAAGAAGGAATCTTATCTTTTAGGGAGTTGTCTTATTGGTCTTTTTTCTTTCTTTTTTTAAATTTATTATTATTATTATTATTACTTTACAATATTGTATTGGTTTTGTCACACATCAACATGAATCCACCACGATTCTTTAAGATAATATTTTTCTTTATGGTTCAGCAGGTATTTTTTCCTGATATGGATGATTTGGCTGATGCATAATTCAGCTACATAGTGCAGAGTAGATGGGGGAAAGGAGGAAAAAGGGCACAGAAAAATTTTTATGTTTAAACATTTCTTGTCTTGCCATCAAATATGAATTTTATTTCATATCTTCTACCCAGAAATATTTCCCCCTATGTCAGCTACTAAGAATATTCCCTCTTGGTTTTATGACACTTTTCTTATCAGTAACCTTCTATCTTCTTTCTCAAGGTCCCTATTTTAATTCCTGTTCCTTTTCTGGTTCCAAACTCAGTATTAGTTTTATCATTTCCTTCCCTGATCATAGCCTTGGGTAACTCAAGATAGTTCCCATCATCAATGTTGTCATGACCATCTTCTTTCTTTATTGCTTGCATAATAATTTTAGTTTTCCAAGTGCCTTTACTATGTTACATTTTTTTTACAGCCCTGGTTATACATGCATACGTGGACTTTCCTCTTCTTATCCCAATTTATTGAATTCCGCACTTTCTTCAGTTTGGATATTTTTCCCTTAAAGCCATCTGTGTCAAGAAAGGTTCCAAAGAGAAACAGATGGCACACTTGAAATTGGATTATTTGAGGAGTGTTTATTTAAAGGGGGTTATTTACAGGATTTGAGTGTTGGGAATACTGCAAAAATATTGTAGTGCAAAGGATTTACCAACTTTGGGCCTAAAGGGATAAGTATAAGTTATTGGTACCAGTATTCAGAAAGAGAGCCATGTAAAATCATCTGCTTAGATAAATCCATCTGGAAGGCAGAGAAACATAGAGTAGGTGGCAACATGACAAGAGAGGAGAGCAGATCTTGAAAGCCAATTGCAAGATGTATGGTGCACCATCCTTATTTCAATGAAAAGCATGTATACACTATCATTTCTCCTTCTCTCTGATGATGTGATTCTTAAAATTACCATCATTGATTTCTAAGGCCCTATTTCTGATATTGAGATAAAATTCAGTTACTTATACTTCCTAGATTTTCCATCTTTCCTGTTACTGTTAACTATCTCAATATCATCTCCTCTATAAAGATTTTTTCCCATAAGTTTTCAATCAAATTTGGGCTCTCCTTGAGAGCCCAACAAACCTGAGTCTCATCAATGTGCTATGTTACCTTCATATTGCCATAAATATACTAACTTTTGTTTTATTATTTTGCCTCTAATTGAAACATCATTAGAAAGTCATTAGAAATAACAAAGATTTGAAACAGAAAGATATATGAGTTAGAACCCAAGCTCCTTCATTCACTAACTACCACATTTAAAAAAAAAATTCTATTTCACTGTTCTGTCCTTTATTTTTCTGTTAAATTTTGGATTTTCTGAGGTGGAAATGAAAAGTCTATAAAATGAGTAAAAGACTGTCTGGTACAGGGTAGTTATATATTCATTGACCTTTACTCATATTATCCCAAGAGGCTACCATTATTTATGAAGATAGTAGACACTGAATAAATATCTCTAAAAATAAAACAAAATTGAAATTGTCAAATAAAACTTTGCTTTCAATGCCTACAGAAATTTTAAAAATCGTCTTATTTTCTATAGTCATCATAATTCTTTATCATGTTCCCTTGTTGTCTCACTTAGATTAAAAAATTTTTAAATCCTCATATTCTATAGTCATAATTTTTTATCATGTTCCCTTGTTATCCCACTTAGATTAAAAGTATAAAATTTCTTGGGTTTGGCATGTCAATTTGCTGACCACCTACAAAGTAGTTCACCAATTTGTAGAATTTAAAGTATACAGATCAATAAAATAGATAAAATGCTAGGTAGGGTAATGAAGATTTAAAGAGAGAAGATGCAAAACACCACTATCACAAATGAATGAGGGGGATTTCTACTGATCCCATGACCACTAATAGAATTATAAATAAATACCTGGGACAATGCTATGCCACCAGATTTCATAACTTAGAATAAAACATATCAAAGTTTCAAAAGACACAAACTACTAGAATTTACATGAGGAAAATAGTTAGAAAATAATTAATGAAGTGACAATAGTGATGGAATTCCAGTTTAGTTATTTCAAATCCTAAAAGATGATGCTGTGAAAGTGCTGCACTCAATATGCCAGCAAATTTGGAAGACTCAGCAGTGGCCACAGGACTGGAAAAGGTCAGTTTTCATTCCAATCCCAAAGAAAGGCAATGCCAAGAATGTTCAAACTACCACACAATTGCACTAATTTCACACACTAGCAAAGTAATGCTCAAAATTCTCCAAGTCAGGCTTCAACAGTATGTGAACCTAGAACTTCCAGATGTTCAAGCTGGATTTAAAAAAGGCAGAGGAACCAGAGATCAAATTGCCAACATCCGGTGGATCATCAAAAAAGCAGAGAGTTCCAGAAAAACATCTATTTCTGCTTTATTGACTATACTAGAGCCTTTGACTCTGTGGATCACAATAAACTGTGGAAAATTCTTCAAGAGATGAGAATACCAGACCACCTGACCTGCCTTCTAAGAAATCTGTATTCAGGTCAAGAAGCAACAGTTAAAACTGGACATGGAACAACAGACTGGTTCCAAATCGGGAAAGGAGTACATCAAGACTGTATATTGTCACCGTGCTTATTTAATTCACATGCAGAGTACATCATGAGAAATGCTGGACTGGGTGAAGCACAAGTTGGAATCAAGATTCCCAGCAGAAATATCAGTAACCTCAGATATGCAGATGACACCACCCTTATGGCAGAAGCAAAGAAGAACTAAAGAGTCTTTCGATGAAAGTGAAAGAGAAGAGTGAAAAGTTGACTTAAAGTTCAACATTCAGAAAACTAAGATCATGGCATCTGGTCCCATCACTTCATGGCAAATAGATAGAGAAACAATGGAAACAGTGAGAGACTTTATTATTATTATTTGGCCCCAAATCACTGCAGATGGTGACTGCAGCAATGAAATTAAAAGATGCTTGCTCCTTGGAAGAAAAGTCATGACCAACCTAAACAGCATATTAAAAAGCAAAGACATTACTTTGCCAACAAAGGTCCATCTAGTCAAAGCTATGGTTTTTCCAGTAGTCATGTATGGATGTGAGAGTTGGACTATAAAGAAAGCTGAGGGCCAAAGAATGGATGCTTTTGAACTGTGGTGTTGGAAGAAGACTCTTGAGAGTCCCTTGGACTGCAAGATCCAACCAGTCCATTCTAAGGGAAATCAGTCTTGAGTATTCATTGGAAGGACTGATGCTGAAGCTGAAACTTCATACTGTGGCCACCTGATGTGAAGAGCTGACTCATTTGAAAAGACCCTGATGCTGGGAAAGATTGGAAGTGGAGGGGACGACAAAGGATGAGATGGTTGGATGGTATCAGTGACTCAATGGACATGAATTTGAGTAAACTCCTGCAGTTGGTGATGAACAGGGAGGCCTGGTGTGCTGCAGTCCATGGGGTTGTAAAGAGTCGGACATGACTGAGCAACTGAACTGAACTGACAGTAGTAATTCCTTACCTGTCAGTTACATTAAATGTAATTGGAATAATTCACCAAGCAAAATCCACAGAGTGGCTCAATTGGAACAACAACCACAACAAAAAGAATCTAATATGTTGCCTACTAGAGACTCGTTTTGGTCTTAAAAACACATATAGACTAAAAGTAAAGAAATGGAAAAAGTTATCCCTTTGGTAATGAAAAGAAAGCAGGGTAGCTATATTTATAAATAGGAAAAAAAACTTTCTATGAAAATCTGACACACAGGAAAAAGAAGGCCACTAAATAATGATAAAGGAGTCAATTGTCCAAAGGATATAAACAGGTAAATATATAGGCTAGGCACTCAAAATCAGAGCACCTAAATATATAAATCAAATATTTAAAAAAACTGATGGATCATTAGACGGATAATAATAATTAGATGGATATATTTCAATAATAGTGAGAGACTTCAATACCACTTTAACAGTATGAAAGACAAAACAAGATAATTTCAAAAGATGCAGAAGAAAGATTTTACAAAATTCAATATACTTTCTTGATGAGAACTCTCAACAAATTAGGTATGGAAGGAATATTTTTCAATATGATAAAGGCCACATATGATAAGCCCACAGCTACATTATACTCAACACTGAAGAAGAGAAAACATTTTCTCTAAGATGAAAATAAGACATAGGTGGCCACTTTTCCTACTTTTATTGAAAACAGTTCAGGGAAGTCCTAGGCAGAGCAATTAGGCAAGGAAAAGAAAGAAAATCCATCCAAATTGGAAAAAAAAGGTAAATTGTTTCTGTTTATGATTTTATATGTAAAAAACCCTAAAAACTTCACCAAAAACTGTCACCTAATAAATGGATTCAGGAAAGTTGCAGGATACACAATCAACATTCAAAAACCTTTTTTATTTCTATATACTAACAACAAGCTTTCTGAAAAATAAATTAAGGAAACAAAATAACTTACAATAGCATTAAAAAGAATAAAATAGTGACAAATTTAAATAAGGAGGTATAAAATCTGTACATTAAAACTATAAGACACTGAAAAAGAAATAAATGGAAATATTTATATATTCATGAATTGGAAGAATTGATACTGTTAAAATATCCATATTATCCAAACAAATCTACCAATTCTTTACTGTCTGACCCACCAGGGAAGCCCAAGAGAGTCAATACGATCCCTACTAAACTTCCATGGCATTTTCAAAGAAATAGTAAAAGCTATCCTAAAGTTCATTAAGAACCATAGAGTTCCTTGAATAACTAAAACAATCTTGAAAAGAAGAACCATTTGGGATGTGCCACACTAATTTATTTCAAACTATATTGAAAAGTGATAAAAACCAAATAGAAATGGCAACCCACTACAGTATTCTTGCTGGGAAATCCCATGGACAGAAGAGCTTGATGGGTTACAGTCCATGGAGTTGCAGAGTTGGACATGACTTAGTGACTAAACAACAATAATGTTACTAGCATAGAAACAGACAGATCAATGAAACAAAATTGAGAGCTCAGAAATAAACCCATACTTCTTCAGCCAACCAATTTTTGAGAAGAATGACGAGGATATACAAAGAAGAAAATATAATCTCTAATAAATGATATTGGAAAAACTGGATATATACTGGCAAAAGAATTAAGTTGGATCTTTATCTTCTACCACACATAAAGATTGTCTTTAAATGTTTTAAAGGCTTAAATGTAATACATGAAACTGTAAAACTCCTAGAAGAAAATGGGGGAAAGCTCCTTTGTATTTGTCTTGACTATGTTTACTTTTCAATATGACACCAAAAAGTATAGCAACAAAAGCAAAGATAAACAAGTGAGACTTCATCAAGTTAAAGGGCTTCTGCATATCAAAAGAAAAAATAAAATGAAGAAGCAAAAATTATGGAATGGGAAAATATTACCATATATCTGGTGAGTGGTTAGTATCCAAAATATAAACAAAACTAATAATCTGATTTTTAAAATAGGCAAAGCACTTTAATAGACATCTATCCAGAGAAGACATTCATATGTCTAGTGGGTATATCAAAAGGTGCTCAAAATCACTAATCACCAAGGAAAGGAAAATTAAAACCTTAATGAAAGATCACTTCACACTTACTAGAATGGTTGTCATCAAAAAGGCAAAGGATAACAAATATTGGTGAGAGTAGAGATAAGTGTACTTACTACCTTTAGGTATATAAATTAATACAGTCCTTATGGAAGACAGTATCAAGTTTTCTTAAAAATTAGAAATAGAATTGCTCTATGATTCAACAATCCCACTTCTGTATTGAATGAAATGAATGAAATGAAATCTGCAACTCTCAGAGATATATTCAATCTTGTATTCATCACAGCATTATTCATAGTAAATAAGATAGGCAAACAACCTAAGATTTCATGGACAGATCAATGGATAAAGAAAATGTGATATATACATATAATGGAGTATTTTTCATCCATAAAAAAGAAGGAAATCATGTAATTTGCAGCAACATGGAGGAATGTGGAGGACATTATGCCAAGTAGAATAGTTATACCTAGCAAGGCAAATACTGTATGATATCACTTGTAGTTGCATCTGTAAAAGTTAAACTCATAGAACTAAAGAGTAGAACATGGTTACCAGGGATTGGAATTGAGGGAACTGGGGAGATGTTGGTCAAACAAGTTGGGGATATTGGGGAAATGTTGGTCAAAGTTACACACTTTCAATTATAAGATGAACAGATTCTGCTAATCTAATGTAATTACCATTATTATAATTAGTAGCATCATATTGAATATTAAGGGAATAGATTTTAAGCGCTCTCAAGTATACACAAAGAAATGGTAACTGTATGAGTTGATAGATATCTTAACTAACTTGATTTTGGTAACCATTTACAATATACATGCATATATATCATCACATTATATGCCTTAAAACTTACATTGCAAAACCGTACTATATCCAGTTCAACCATATTTATCAGTCATATTTGTCAAAAACATTTCCATAAAATTAGAGAAAAAAGAAAGAATACATTTTTTAAATAAGCAAAAGATTTGAAAGACACTTCACAAAAGAAGATACACCAATGTGAAGTGAGCATATCAAAACATAATAAAACATCATTTTTCATTAGGGAAATATATATTTATATATATTGTAATAGTATATACTATTACAATAATGTAATGCCATTATATACTTTCTATAATGGCTAAAATTAATTTAAAAAATTGACAATGTCAATTGCAGACAAAAATGTAAAGAAGGAGGATCTTTCCTTCCTCCTGTTGGGAACACCCACCTGGAAAACAACTTGGCAGTTTCCTACAAAGGTAAACATAATCTTACCAAATAATCCCACAGCCACACCCTAGGATTTATTCAAATGACTGGAAAGTTATGACCACACAAAAATGTGCACTCTCATATTTACAGAATCTTTGTTCATAATTGCCATAAACTGAAAGCAACCAAGATGTCCTTCAGTAGGTGAATGGGAGAAAATTTGTGGTCCATACATTCAATGAAATTATTGTCACTGAATAATGGAAAAAGCCATCTAGGCACATGGGTGTCAATGAATCTTCGGTTCAGTTCAGTTACTCAGTCGTGTCAGACCTCATGGACTGCAGCACACCAGGCTTCCCTGTCCATCACCACTTCCCAGAGTTTTGAGTTGGAGATGGCAATCCAAAAGAGTCCGAAATGCAGTACTTGGATGCAGTCTCAAAAACGACAGAATGATCTCTGTTTGTTTCCAAGGCAAACCATTCAATATCATGGTAATCCAAATTTATGCCCTGACCAGTAATGCTGAAGAAGCTGAAGTTGAAGAGTTCTATGAAGACCTATAAGACCTTTTAGAATTAACACCCAAAAAAGATGTCCTTTTCATTATAGGGGACTGGAATGCAAAAGTAGGAAGTCAAGAAACACATGGAGTAACAGGCAAATTTGGCCTTGGAGTACAGAATGAAGCAGGGTGAAGGCTAATCGAGTTTTGCCAAGAGAATGCAGTGGTCATAGCAAACACCCTCTTCCAACAACACAAGAGAAGACTCTACACATGGACATCACCAGATGGTCAACAGCAAAATCAGACTGATTATATTCTTTGCAGCCAAAGATGGAGAAGCTCTATACAGTCAGCAAAAACAAGACCAGGAGCTGACTGTGGCTCAGATCATGAACTTCTTATTGCCAAATTCAGACTCAAATTGAAGAAAGTGAGAAAAACCATTAGACCATTCAGGTATGACCAAAATCAAATCCCTTATGATTAAACAGTGGAAGTGAGAAATAGATTTAAGAGACTAGATCTGATAGACAGACTGCCTGGTGAACTATGGACAGAGGTTCATGATATTGTACAGGAGACAGGGATCAAGACCATCCCCAAGAGAAAGAAATACAAAAAAGCAAAATGGCTGTCTGAGGAGGTCTTACAAATATCTGTGAGAAGAAGAGAAGTGAAAAACAAAGGAGAAAAGGAAAGATATTCCCATTTGAATGCAGAGTTCCAAAGAATAGCAAGGAGAGATAAGAAAGCCTTCCTCAGTGATCAATGCAAAGAAATAGAGGAACACAATACAATGGGAAAGACTTGAGATCTCTTCAAGAAAATTAGAGAACATTTCAGGTAAAGATGGGCTCAATAAAGGATAGAAATGGTATGGACCTGACAGAAGCAGAAGATATTAAGAAGAGGTGGCAAGAATACACAGAAGAACTATACAAAAAACAGCTTCATGACCCAGATAATCAAAATGGTATGGTCAGTCACCTAGAGCCAGACGTCCTGGAATGTGAAGTCAAGTGGGCTTTAGAAAGCATCACTATGAACAAAGCTAGTGGAAGTGATGGAATTCCAGTTGAGCTGTTTCAAATCCTGAAAGGTGATGCTGTGAAAGTGCTGCACTCAATATGCCAGCAAATTTGGAAAACTCAGCAGTGGCCACAGGACTGGAAAAGGTCAGTTTTCATTCCAATCCCAAAAAAAGACAATGCCAAAGAATGCTCAGACTACCACACAATTGCACTCATCTCACACGCCAGTAAAGGAATGGTCAAAATTCTCCAAGCCAGGCTTCAGCAATACGTGAACCATGAACTTCCAGATGTTCAAGCTGGTTTTTTAGAAAGCATCACTACGAACAAAGCTAGTGGAGGTGATGGAATTCCAGTTGAGCTGTTTCAAATCCTGAAAGGTGATGCTGTGAAAGTGCTGCACTCAATATGCCAGCAAATTTGGAAAACTCAGCAGTGGCCACAGGACTGGAAAAGGTCAGTTTTCATTCCAATCCCAAAAAAAGACAATGCCAAAGAATGCTCAGACTACCACACAATTGCACTCATCTCACACGCCAGTAAAGGAATGGTCAAAATTCTCCAAGCCAGGCTTCAGCAATACGTGAACCATGAACTTCCAGATGTTCAAGCTGGTTTTAGAAAAGGCCAAGGAACCAGAGATCAAATTGCCAAAATCTGCTGGATCATCAAAAAAGCAAAAGAGTTCCAGAAAAACATCTATTTCTGCTTTATTGACTCTGCCAAAGCCTTTGACTGTGTGGATCATAATAAACTGTGGAAAATTCTGAAAGAGATGGGAATACCAGACTACCTGACCTGCCTCTTGAGAAACCTGTATGCAGGTAAGGAACTGGACATGGAACAACAGACTGGTTCCAAATAGGAAAAGGAGTGCATCAAGGTCATATATTGTCATCTTGCTTATTTAACTTATATGCAGAGTACATTATGAGAAATGCTGGGCTGGATGAAGCACAAGCTGGAATCAAGATTGCTGGGAGAAATATCAATAACCTCAGATATGCAGATGACACCATCCTTAAGGCAGAAAGTGAAGAAGAACTAAAGAGCCTCTTGATGAAAGTGAAAGAGGAGAGTTAAAAAGTTGGCATAAAGCTCAACATTCAGAAAACTAAGATCAGGGGGCGGTCCTAAGATGGCAGAGGAATAGGACAGGGAGACCATTTTCTCCCACACAAATTCATCAAAACAACATTTAAATGCTGAGTAAATTCCACAAAACAACTTCTGAATGCTGGCAGAGGACATCAGGCACCCAGAAAATCAGCCCATTGTCTTCGAAAGGAGATGTTTTATCAATGGTGCTGTATAGAAGAAGAAGCCTTGAGACTACTGTAAAAATAAGACTTAAAACCAGAAGCAGGAGGCTTAAGTCCTAATCCTGAGAACACCAGAGAACTCCTGACTCCAGGGAACATCAATCGACAAGAGCTCATCAAACGCCTCCATACTTACACTGAAACCAAGCACCACCCAAGGGCCAACTAGTTCCGGAGCAAGACATACCATGCAAATTCTCCAGCAACACAGGAACACAGCCATGAGCTTCAATATACAGGCTGCCCGAAGTTACTCCAAAACCATTGACATCTCATAACTCATTACTGGACACTTGATTGCACTCCAGAGAGAAGAAATCCAGCTCCATCCACCAGAACACCGACACAAGCTTCCCTAACCAAGAAACCTTGATAAGCTACCCGTACAACCCCACCCACAGTGAGGAAACTTCACAATAAAGAGAACTCCACAAACTGCCAGAATACAGAAAGGCCACCCCAATCTCAGCAATATAAAAAAGATGAAGAGACAGAGGAATACCCAGCAGGCAAAGGAACAGGATAAATGCCCACCAAACCAAACAAAAGAGGAAGAGATAGGGAATCTACCTGATAAAGAATTCTGAACAATGATAGTGAAAATGATCCAAAATCTTGAAATCAAAATGTAATCACAGATAAATAACCTGTAGACAAGGACTGAGAAGATGCAAGAAAAGTTTAACAAGGAGAAGGCAATGGCACCNGCCCACCAAGCCAAGCAAAAGAGGAAGATATAGGGAATCTACCTGAGAAAGAATTCCGAATATTGATAGTGAAAATGATCCAAAATCTTGAAATCAAAATGTAATCACAGATAAATAACCTGTAGACAAGGACTGAGAAGATGCAAGAAAAGTTTAACAAGGAGAAGGCAATGGCACCCCACTCCAGTACTCTTGCCTGGAAAATCCCATGGATGGAGGAGCCTGGCAGGCTGCAGTCCATGGGGTCGCTAAGTCAGACATGACTGAATGACTTCACTTTCAACTTTCGCTTTCATGCATTGGAGAAGGAAATGGCCAACCCACTCCAGTGCTCTTGCCTGGAGAATCCCAGGGACGGGGGAGCCTGGTGGGCTGCTATCTATAGGGTCGCACAGAGTCGAACACGACTGAAGTGACTTAGCAATAGAAGAAATAAAAAAGAGTCAACATATAATGAATAATGCAATAAATGAGATCAAAAACACTCTGGAGGCAACAAATAGTAGAATAATGGAGGCAGAAGATAGGATTAGTGAAGTAGAAGATAGAATGGTAAAAATAAATGAATCAGAGAGGAAAAAAGAAAAACAAAAGAAATGAGGACAATCTCAGAGACCTCCAGGACAATATATCAGAAACACTCTGGAGGCCACAAATAGTAGAATATCGGAGGCAGAAGATAGGATTAGTGAAATAGAAGATAGAATGGTAGAAATAAATGAATCAGAGAGGAAAAAAGAAAAACGAATTAAACGAAATGAGGACAATCTCAGAGACCTCCAGGACAATATAAACACTCCAACATTCGAATCATAGGAGTCCCAGCAGAAGAAGACAAAAAGAAAGAGCATGAGAAAATACTTGAAGAGATGATAGTTGAAAACTTCCCTAAAATGGGGAAGGAAATAATCACCCAAGTCCAAGAAACCCAGAAAGTCTCAAACAGGATAAACCCAAGGAGAAACACCCCAAGACACATATTAATCAAATTGATAAGGATCAAACACAAAGAACAAATATTAAAAACAGCAAGGGAAAAACAACAAACAACACATAAGGGGATTCCCATAAGGATAACAGCTGATCTTTCAATAGAAACTCTTCAGGCCAGGAGGGAATGGCAAAACATACCTAAGTGATGAAAGAAAATAACCTACAGCCCAGATTACTGTACCCAGCAAGGATCTCATTCAAATATGAAAGAGAAATCAAAAGCTTTACAGACAAGCAAAAGCTCAGAGGATTCTGTACCACCAAACCAGCTCTCCAACAAATGTTAAAGGATATCCTCTATACAGGAAACACAAAAAGGGTGTATAAACTCGAACCCAAAACAATAAAGTAAATGGCAATGGATCATACTTATCAAAAATTACCTTAACCATAAATGGGTTGAATGCCCCAACCAAAAGATGAAGACTGGCTGAACGGATACAAAAAGAAGACCCCTATATATGTTGTCTACAAGAGACCCACCTCAAAACAGGGTACACATACAGACTGAAAATGCAGGGCTGGAAAAAAAGCTATTCCATGCAAATAGAGACCAAAAGAAAGCAGGAGTAGCAATACTCGTATCAGATAAAATAGACTTTAAAACAAAGGCTATGAAAAGAGACATAACAATAACACAATAATAGTGGGAGACTTTAATACCCCACTCACACCTATGGATAGATCAACTAAACAGGAAATTAAGGAAACACAAACTTTAAATGATACAATAGACCAGTTAGACCTAATTGATATCTATAGGACATTTCAACCCAAAACAATGAATTTCACCTTTTTCTCAAGCACACGTAGAAGCTTCTCCAGAATAGATCACATCCTGGGCCATAAATCTAACCTTGATAAATTTAAAAAAAAAAATTGAAATCATTCCAAGCATCTTTTCTGACCACAGTGCAGTAAGATTAGATCTCAAATATAAGAGAAAAACTATTAAAAATTCCACCATATGGAGGCTGAACAACATGCTGCTGAATAACCAAAAAATCACAGAAGAAATCAAAAAAGATATCAAAATATGCATAGAAATGAATGAAAATGAAAACACAACAACCCAAAACCTGTGGGACACTGTAAAAGAAGTGCTAAGGGGAAAGTTCATAGCAATACAAGCATACCTCAAGAAACAAGAAAAAAGTCAAATAAATAACCTAACTCTACACCTAAAGCAACTAGAAAAGGAAGAAATGGAGAACCCCAGGGTTAGTAGAAGGAAAGAAATCTTAAAAATTAGGGCAGAAATAAATGCAAAAGAAACAAAAGAGACCATAGCAAAAATCAACAAAGCCAAAAGCTGGTTCTTTGATAAGATAAATAAAATTGACAAACCATTAGCCAGACTCATCAAGAAACAAAGAGAGAAAAATCAAATCAATAAAATTAGAAATGAAAATGGAGAGATCACAA